>JAHHFK020002992.1:0-45532 GCA_024533555.2 Aedes koreicus | reverse complement strand
CTGCTACAAAAACAGTCCAATGAGCCGTTTTAGATAGCAATCAGTTTCAGCTTAATAACTTTTTCCACAAGCGTCGGATCGCTTTGCGGTCTTCTAAGAAAAGTTTTTGGGAAAATTTCCAGCAAGATAAGCGATTGATTTATTTTTAGAGTGATAACGGGTCACCTCGCCAGATATTTCTTTGAAAAGGTAAGTTTTCCCATATAAAATACTATGGAAAATTAAAAACTGCGAGCGCTAAAATATAGTTTCACTGATCGAGTTGAAATTTTGCATAGTTATTAAAGGAACTAAGAGGCTCCCCAAAATCAATAGGGAACGAACATAATTTTGTTTCATATATCCGTGTCCCAGGCTTTTGGGCACGTTATATTCACGACAGCACTTGTTAAATCGCGAAAACTTGATGCGTAGTAGCGCGGGCACCCTTGATTCCCGCTTTGTCGGCATTGGTTTTGGAAAAACAACTT
This sequence comes from Aedes koreicus, assembly GCA_024533555.2. NCBI lineage: Eukaryota > Metazoa > Arthropoda > Insecta > Diptera > Culicidae > Aedes > Aedes koreicus. Next base: position 45,062 of record JAHHFK020002992.1, on the reverse strand, counting down.
GTAGGCGGCGTTCAGTAGCGTGATTGCACGATAGTTGCAGCAGTCCAGATTGTTACATTTTTTATAGATTGGACACACGATACCTTCCATACTATCCTCCGATAAATATTCTTGCTAAATTTTTTGTTATTACCCAGTGCAACTTCCTAGTCAGTGCTTCACCACCGTATTTTAATAGCTCGCTTAGGAGTTGGTCAACACTAGCAGCTTTGTTGGGTTGGAGTCGAAATACTGCCATCTTGCGCGCGTGTTCCTAGATTTCATTTTCACGTGCCACCCACGTTTGCTGTAACATTGCCGTTCAGGTGCTTGTCAATGCGGCTCACTTCCATCTTTCGATCACCTCACACTCATCTGTGAGAAGGTTACCTTCCAAGTCTCTGCACTATCGGCTTGTGGTATGTAGCCTTTGCGTAAGCTGTTCAACTTATCGTCGAATTTATACGTGTATCGTTATTGTTACCGTAAGTTTCTGAATTTAAGGGTTGAAATTAAGACTCGTCAAAATGAAATTAAGACTCTTCAAAATGAAATTTAAACCCGTCAAAACTACCTGAAAGATTGCGGAGCGAAGCTCCGCTATACAATCTTGAAGAAACTTAAGACCCGTCAAAACAACCGGCAAGCGCTAACCAGAAGGTAAATACCTCCGATTGCATTATACCGGGCAAACGCAACTAAGGAGCATTTTTCAAAGTTTAAGGAGCATTTCCCAAAAAGAAGGGTGCATTTACCCTGCTGCCCACTGAACATTTATTTTCGTAAATTAGCTTTCACTCGCTTCGTAATCATGGATGTTCTACATAGAACAAATGTGTCGTATATTGTATGAAACATTCATATTGCTCTTTATATAGAAAAATGCTATCATTACACCTTTTTGTAAAATGCACGAAATAGATTTCGTGAAAACCAGCCAATCACTGCTTTGCAGATGTTGCTGCTGGGATGGGCAAGAATAATTTATTTATCCCAAAATAAAAATCGAAGCGCTGTCGAGAGTTATAACTTCATACTAATTATTCACCTATCACCTCACGAGTTGCCGTGGCATAGTGAGATCAACCGAGGATGCAGTATCAGCGCTTTCCAAAAATACAGGATCGAATCCCATGTCAGAAACATTAAAAAAAAATAAGACGCTGGACAACTCTAGGTGGTTGCGCTTTTTTGTCAATTACATTTCGAGGCGATAAATTAGATCTCTGAGTCATTCAGGCAACCATCAGAGAGACGTTTCTTTTAAATTGGTAACAAAATATTCGTAACTCTTTGTGTTGTGTTCCTACAATCCACGAATATTGTTTCTGTGTACAACAAATGCTGTGTGCTTTTGACAGTTGCGCGTGTGCTACTAATTACGAACGCATCTTCACAAAAAAAACCAATCAGTTTCGTTGCTGGAAACAACGAACAGATTCGTTAGTTCTACCTTCGATTTCGTAATATGTATATACTAAAATTAACTTTCAGTGTGAATCACCTGAAAATGAAGTGATTCAGTCCTGAAAAGTTTGGATTCATTTCAATACGAAGTGATCCATACCATAAAAGCGTAAAATCATAAGAATATTTTGTGAGTCAGTACTGAATAACTTGAATATCCTGAAAATTTGAAATTGACTCTTGAAAGTTTGAGATCACTTGTATATAACGTAAGTCAGTCCTGAAAAGTGTGGAATGTATGATGTGTGATGATAGCAATATAGCAAATAGCAATATGATAGCAATGATAAAGTAATGACAAAGATTGAAATGTAAAATCAGACACTAGCCAAATGGCACACAGCGCTGCATGAATTCAGATCAGCTCAGATTTGGTAAAAAGTCCATTGGTAAACTGGAAATGAAAAATGCATTCAGCAATAAGTGCACCATTCACCCAGATTCCGTAATTTTCAAAATTGCCTAACACAGCTGTAATTTTCTGCGTTATATACTGGACATATATGGAATGCTAGATGTCATAAATTGAAGGTTTATTTCGTGTTTAAGCCAGATACCGCCTAAATCAGATCTGATGTATAGAAAAGTATACATAACCTATAAGGTAAAAATTATTAATTTATAAAAATAATTATTTTATGTTTATATTTAAATCAAAAACACAAGTGATAAAATGATAAAAATGATGATTATGATGATAAAGATGAATGATAAGGGTAATGAATAAACAATTTCATGTAAAATACTATGTATACTAAAGGAATATTATAATCTGAACTGAAAATTATATGTGTAATTGCATTGTAGACAAACTTGCGCATTGTAGAACAGATAAAAAAAAACATTGAATTTTCAAAGTTATCTAATGCACACAAAGGGAATGCTATATTTGACCGAAAATAACGGGATTTTAAATGTACACAGAAGTTTTTTCGCGGTTTTTCCGGTCCGCGTAAAAAAAACCGCGTTATTTCAAAAAACGACGTAAAAAAAACCGAGTTATTTCAAAAAACGACGCAAAAAAAAGCCGCGTAATTTCAAAAAACGACGTAAAAAAAAGTCAAGGAAATAAAAATTATATTTCATATTCATGTAACTAGTATATGGTCATAAAAATGTAGTGGGTGATCAGGGAAAAACATGGTTCCAGTTACATTGGCCACAGGGAATATGCTACAAATGGATAGAGGTTGTTAATTCGATGTGTGAGCAAAACGGTCCAGAGTAGTTATAGAGAGTTTTCGTCTTCGGCAAAATTTCTCAGGGTGTCATTCGTCGTCTTTTGACATTATCATATTAGTTCCACATCTTAATGTCGCAGAGATGGCGCTGACAGTCTATCTTTTTTTAAATGAGGCGCTAGAGAAATGCCGTCTTCAGCAAAGTTTCATAAGTATGTTGTTTGCATCGTCGTTTGACATTTGTCATATTAGTTCCACATCATGCCGCATAGATGGCACTGCAGTCTATCTTTTCCTAAATTAGCGCTATAGATTTGCCGTCTTAGGCAAAGTTTCTCAGTACGTCATTCGTCATCTTTTGATATTATCATATTAGTTTCACATCATGCCGCAGAGATGGCGCTGCACTCTATCTTTTCTAAATGAGGCGCTAGAGAAATGCCGTCTTCCGGAAAAGTTTCTCAGTATGTCGTTTGTCGTCGCTTGACATTGTCATATTAGTTCCACATCATGCCGCATAGATGGTACTGCAGTCTATCTTTTCTAAATTAAACGCTAAATTAAATTGTGCTGTTAGACAGTTGTTAGCTCTTGTTAGACTAACAAATGTCTAACATTGTTAGCCACGAGGTTTTAACACAAGATATGCGCGCAATGAGCCGTTGCATGATGACGTCACCATTGCAGCGCCATCTCTGCGGCATGATGTGGAACTAATATGATAATGTCGAAGGACGACGAATGACACCCTGAGAAATTTTGCCAAAGACGAAAACTCTCTATAACTACTCTGGACTGTTTTGCTCACACATTGAATTAACAACCTCAATCCATTTCTAGCAGATTCCCGCTGGCCAATTTTACTGGAACCATGTTTTTCCACCACCATTGGCACTTAATTTTATCACCATATACTTTCAATATGAATATGAAATATAATTTTTAATTTCCTAGACATTTTTACGTAGTTTTGAAATAACGCGGTTTTTTTTACGTCGTTTTTTGAAATAACGCGGTTTTTTACGCGGTTTCTTTAGCGGTACCATTACCGTCGTAAAAAAAAAAACTTCAGTGTAAATTTAAGCCTGATAACGCCTGAATCTAGCTTGTTGTATGAAAGAATGCAGACATTGTTGTATGAAAGCATGAAAGATTGCAAACAATTTCGTTGTTTACGCCTCCTTTGGCTTGTAATTAAACGAGGGGAAATTTTACGCGCTTGTTAAAGTTAATTATATTTTTCTGTGTATGACAGCCATGCGGGAATTTTTTTTTACAATACCTGATGACCTGGAAGACCTGAAATAAATCATGCAAAAGACAGTAAATCCCAAATTTCGATAACCGATAACCAATGTATATGCAATAATATACTATTTATTATATCATAACAACAAAATAAGACAAAAATACATTTTGCCACTATTTCCCGTAATGTCCTTCCACGTTATTAGGGTGGATCTAAGGCAAGGATGATCTCAAAGTACGCTGCCACTACTATAGTAAAATTATCAATGTGACCTCCAGGCGCACGATCCTCTGTAAAAGGTAAAAAAAACTACTTGATTTGATATTTCCACGATGGAACTGACTCTTAGCTTCTGGTCTTTACAAAGAATCCCTACTGAGCCCTTGCGGCACGCCGACCAGTTCAGCGCAAGGGAGTCCTGAAAAGTGTGGAATGATTTAAAAACAAAGTGAATCGTCACTAACATTTTTAAGTCACTTCAACTTAGGTGAATGCAAACCCATGCTGAATACTGATCAAAATGTCGATTGATAACGGTGGATTTGTTTCTAAAATACTTGATCTAGAAAGTTGAGAGCAGAAAAAAGGTCGTTCAGATAGCGTAAAAGCTAAGAGAAAGAAGAGCGAAGAGACAATTACTTAGGTAACAGAAAGCATTAGCATATGCCATAAATCAGCTTTTTATCTGCATTTCAGATTCTTTCGAATTCTTTTCGAATCCTTTTCGAATCCAAAACTACCTTCATAAAGTATTGTCGTAGCATTGCTGTAAAACTTAACTGATTTACTGAAAGTACAAATTCTAGATGGTCGGAATCACGATATAATGTTTAAAATGCTCTTTTTTACATCCTCAATAGCGTGATCTTGTGACAAGAAGTTGAACTATACTCTCCACCATCTGGAGGCTCTTGACCATCTGAACAACTTTGCTGAAGGATCGAGTTTTGAAGTCATAAAAATGTTCGAAAATGCTTTGTTTAACATGCCTACTAGCACCACGTTAAGATAGAATTCTGAACTTCTTGAAACTCCTTAACTTTCTGTACAACTTTTCTGAAGTTGAACTTTATAGGTGGTTTGGATCACGATAAAAACTCGTTCAAAAACGCTCTCTTTTACATAGTTACTAGCGCCGGAGTTTCAATCGATACTCTGTAGTTTCTAAAAGTTCCTGACTTTCTGATCAATTTTCCTGAAGGTTCCACCTTTCTAGGTGGTCGGGATAAGATAAAATAAAATCGTTAAAAAATGTTCTCTTTTACACGGCCCAAGCGACACATAGTGACCGAGTTCCGAGCCATACTCTCCACCTTCCAGAACCACTTAACCCACTGAGCAACTTTGCTGAAGTCAACATTTTTGCAGGTAATCAAAGTTTCGTGAAATAGTATCAAAGTAGTATCTATTGTTCTCGGTTAGTCGAAACTTTTGAATGGTAGTGTATGTTATGGAAGTATGCACTCAATTACGTCATTATGAATGAAGGTGGACAATCACTCGATATTGTATTTGAAGAGAATGTTTGAAAGTAAAGTAGATTTAATCATTTTTCAAAAGTCATACTGTAAATCGATAACCACACGAAGAAACTAACATCATTCATCACAAAACGAAATATCACCTTTTTTCTACTGCAAAACTTCAAACTCATCGGTTATTCCAACCAAAATGTTAGTCTGCTCACCTAACCTCTCTTTTCAGATCACTCAATTCCATTTTCCTAGTTTGGGACGGATGACACGTTATGTCAGATGTCACCGTTCACACACTTAAAGATTCCGAGAAAGTTTGAATTTTTCAACGACCCATCAAGAAATCGCCCTCACCCCATCGTTTGTTCAAAAAAGAAGGGTGCACTTATCCACTGTCACTTGTTTACGGGATTCAGGATGTCGGAAGCTGAAAAATTGTTTACAATTCGTTTTAGTGTTTTGCTTTCTGCCGCACCCAATCCATACCAACATTCAACCAAAATTGTAAAAAGGTTTTTCCACTTTCACTCACACTCGCAACTATGGCTTGTTGTTGGATGGCGCTGTTGTCATCATCAGCGAGGCTTAAAAGTGAATACATTAGAGATGGTAGTTTTCTTACGAATTTCCTTTGAGGTGTCTTCCGACTACGACCGGAACGACGGCAAGGTCTTTGCATTATGAGCTTTTTCGGTTCGTTGATTTTCGTTGGCCGGGCGGTGGGTGAATTATTTCGAGGAAAATACTCTTTCTATATGCAATATTAAGAGCCAGGTCGTCGCCAGAGGCAGAAAGGTTCTCAGCGTGGAAAGTGAAAAAGCCGAATGCCATGTCATAAACTTTGGGTGGGAGTTGAGATCTTAATTAATCCAAACAAACAATTATCTGAATTTGGAGGGGATAAATTGTATTTACATTAAGTGTGCTGGCTGACTGATTTGGTTGGGTGTTGTTGATGTGGCAGAAAGAATCTTTTGAAACGGAGCTGATGTAAATAAATCTCTCCAATATTGGATTTTAATTTACGCTAGCTCGTTTTGACTCTCAGCCTGAGATTGCCTATGTGGGTTTGGTTATCAAGCTGGGAATTTGATTTCACCTCACGATTAAGTTTATGCATTTGTCTTGTTGATAAGATGCTTCAGTGGGAATGGTGAGGATTTTCGGTTTTATTGAAACGTTGTTAACGTAAAGTAGCGGAAAATATGAAACTCAAACATGATTACCCCAATTGATGATTTTAATTTGTGGGATGGTATCAGTATCTTATCCTATTTTGTATAGATGAAGCTAAGTCGACTTTAATGTTGTATGCATATAGCGCATTTCTCAGGAAAATTTGATCATCTTCGTTTTGGATGAAACCTTTCACATTTCTTTGAAATCGGAAAAGGTGTAATTTATACCGATCTAGAGCTCCTTGCGACCCAAAAACGAATTTTAATAAGGCATGAAGCCTGTACTCAGAAAAGATGAAACACAATGATTAACTTGTATATTATAAGCGTGTCGGTAAACATTAAAGAAATGTTGACGCAAATTAGCAATGAGCTCTATGTTTTTGTTCTCAAGATTTCATTGCAATATGTCAAGTGATTATCGAGATGCCATTGGAGCAAGAGCTCATCAAAAAATAATGTGCGTCCGCGGAGGCAATTTCAACTGCGTCAAACAGATGGATCGGAAAACACCTGGGATTCCAGGGATTGGCGTTGGTCCAGCAACGGCCGCAAACCTGAATACAGTTGATCCGGTTAAGGCTAGTAAGGTGTTGAATCTGTTCAAACGTGGATCGAATTTTTCGATACGCGATGTGGTTAAGAATGGGTTTCCATCTGGTTTGTCGAAAAAACGATGAATCGTGTGGTCCTCAACGTATGCTAGGTAAGGAAGGCATCAAACCGGAATGACAAACAAAACCGGAATGCAACAACGAGATTGTATTAAATTTTGTGTTAAAAACGACTTAAATGGTGCGACGACATTGCAAATGTTAGAAAAGTGTTCCGGCAACGGTACTCTAAAGAAAACAATCGTTTATCAGTGATACGAACGTTTCAGAAGTGGCCGTGAGTCCATGAGAGAAGTGGTAAGCCATCGACATTTAAAGCTGACGAAAACATCAACAAGATCAAAGAATGAGCCCGGGAAGATTCAAGTTCGTGTTTGTCGACAAGTTCGCGAAAAAGCCCAGGATTTGGCAAGTAATTTACAGTTTTGGCCTGAAAGTGGAACCACTGGCCACATCCTCGACGATGACAAGCTTACGGCAAAGAGAGCATGCCTAATGGAAATTTTATTAATGGCGACCTTCACAAAAAATTGGAAACTAAACGTTTTTAACTCAATAATTTATCAAACGATTTTCGAGATTTTTGCATCGATCAGATGACAAATTTTGCGACCGTCAATTGAGTTACCATTTAATGTTGTCTTAAATCCTCAAACTCCACAAATCCTCATGAGTCTATGGTGTTATTAGGTCGATCAAACCAATACAATCATCTTAGCCAACACTGTTGCCCTTTCATTACACCAACAACCAACCCAACGTCTTTTTAAGGACTGCCAAATGATTTCTTAAGAATGAATGATAGAATTTCGTAAAATCTTGCTTGCTTATCATTATCCAACGTACTATAGAAACAGACAACTACTGCGTTTAAATCTTTTGCTACGAAACTCGGTTAAAGAAGGCTGCCTTATCTAACATATTGAACATATTGATACATCAATCATTTCAACGTAAATCATTTTAGCGCATCGCAAGGTTGGAGTCAGCTAGCCGCCATAATAGTTGTAATTTGTGACTTAAATTTATCCTTACCTTAAATTCGATTCGTTCTTCTCAGTCATATATTTGGTTCAATACATTATTTAACATTATTCTCTTTCATATTTCTTAATGTTTTAAAAACATGGATCATGATTGATTATCAACATGCTTCCAACCGAGCGAAGCCACATATATTTCACATCACCCATAAACTTTCAAAACTGACTTGCTGTTCAGCCCAAAACTGCACCATAATCTACATAAGTGCACAAAACCATCACAATCTCCAATCATGCTACTGACTCTACTGAACAACTCCCACATCAGTGCAAGGTACCAACTGCAATCATGAGATGATCGTGCTGATACACAAGTACTTTAAGCAGCACCAGAAGCTTAGAAGAGCCAGAAGCGATTTGACTATGCATAAGAATTTTGTATTCATTGAATTTTCGGGGTGACGGGACCACACACCCGGGGAGACCGCCAACCAACGCCAAGGCCAAGGAGCATGCAAACTTCCCACACATTTGTAAAAAGCAAACGGGGCAAAATGCATTGTCGAAATGCTGTGTGTCTCTAAGGTGTTGTGAATATAAAGACATTCAAATTGATCAAATTTTCAATACAGATAGTAACAAAATTCGGACAATATCTCGCTTGAATTAACATGAAATAAAGCGTACATTTCTGCCAAATCTAGTGTTCCAAAAATGTTTATTATATATCTCGAAAAGGATTTTTTTAAACTTTATTGTGTTTAGCTGCATTTTTCAAAAGTGGTTCTATTGGTTTGATATTTGTGTAACAACAGGAAATTGTCTATGCACAGTGTGTCTCACAATAGGTGTCACCTTTTTTCAGTCTTGGTTTATTTCAGCTGGGTAATTTTAACAGCGGAATTGATTATACCCATTTTGAGTGTATTCTTTTGACAGCTTATCGCTGAAGATAAGTAAGCGATTCCGTTTGTTTATATTTATCAGCTACCAAGGAAGCCATACGGGAGCAAGTTTTAAAACTACATTTGCAAAAGCTTAGACCGTTTTAGATATTCAATAGCCCTAAGCAGTTCGGAGTGAGTAAGCGTTTTGTTTTTCGTACCTTGAAATGGTTCAAGGAAACTGAAAATGTCCATATTCAACACAAAAGAGGTGCCAGACGTACTGCCAGAACGAAGAAAAAGATCAAGGTGTGAGGGAGCGAATAAGACAGGCTCCTCAGACATGATCCTTAGCTTCAATAAACAGGCTCCTCAGACATGATCTGGAATGCAAGCCGTACAAGAAACAACGGGTTCACGGGTTGACGGAGCGTCAAAAGCAAGCCAGGGTCCAAAGAAGCAGAAATATTTTGGTTCGGCACGGTGACACTGAATATTTCATCGAGCAGGTTTTGAGGAACCACCTGCTTCCTCATGCTTCAACGCTGTAAAGGGGATACACCACATTGTTTCCAACAGGACTTAGCTCCAGCTCACAAGGCAAAGAAGACACAAGTATGGCCGCGGAAGATTTGCCCGATTTCATCACAAGCGAAGAATGAAATGCATCTTCACCGGATCTCAACCCATTTAACTACTTTGTTTGGGGTTATATGCTTCAACATACATGCCCTGCGAAAGGGCTCACTTTAGATCGATTTAAGAAACATTTGGTAGATATTTGGGACCAAATTCCTCAGGAAATTGTGCGTGCCAGCTGCGATGGGTTTACAAAGCGTTTGCGCAAAGTTAGCAAGGAAAAGGGTGAGAAATTCGATTTCAATTAATATGGTTTATTTCTATAACATGTATCTTTCAAATGAAAACTAAATGTTATGATTTGGTTGATTTGTTTTGCTGTAATCCGATTTTTTTTTAGTGACACCTAATGTGAGACAGCCTGTACAATCTTACATGAGATTTTTCTACAGTTTCAAAGTATCTAAGAGTAGCTGTTTACAGTTAATTATTAGGTGCGCAACCAAGTTCCCGCTGTTTAGCAATAGATGGCGCCAGTAGTAAGTGCTGAACGAATTTTGTACATCTCAAGCGTCATAAAATAAGCTCAGACATATGGTAAACAAACCGCTTTGCCAAATCAGTGATTTTGGTTTAGTGTTATACATATATTTTGGTTGTTTGAAGATGTCTGATTTCGTGCCAAATAATCGTCATTTGCGGGAAGTGTTGATTTCTTCTTTCCAGTCGAAGAAAACGGCGGCTGAAGCACATCGAGAGCTCCAAAAAGTTTACGGTGATGCTGCTCTGAGTGAAACAACGTGTCGTGATTGGTTTCGTCGCTTCAAAAACGGTGATTTCAGTGTTGATGATCGTCCGTGTGAAGGAAGGCCAAAACACTTCGAAGACTCTGAATTGGAGGCATTGCTCTATGAGGATCCGTGTCAAATGCAAGAAAAGCTTGGTTCAGGATTAGGAGTTTCCCGCCAAGCAGTTTCTAAGCGATTGCATGCGTTAGGTATGATTCAAAAGCAAGGAACTTGGGTTCCTTACGATTTGAAGCCAAGAGATGTTGAGCGTCGTTTTTTCGTCTGTGAACAACTGCTCCAGCGGCAAAAAAGGAAGAGTTTTCTACATCGCATTGTGACGGGTGACGAAAAATGGATTCATTACAGTAACTCAAAACGGAAACATTCATGGGGACTGCCCGGGCATGCTTCAACATCGTCGCCTAGGCCGAATATTCACGCTGCGAAGGTTATGCTGTGTATTTGGTGGGACCAAGTTGGTGTTATTTATTATGAGCTGTTGAAACCAAACGAAACCATTACCGGGGAACGGTATCGAACTCAATTGATACGATTGAGCCGAGCACTGCACGAAAAACGGCCACAATACGAGCACAGACTCGAAAAGTGATTCTTCAGCATGACAACGCTCGACCTCACGTTGCGAAACCCGTGAAAACCTACTTGGAAACGCTCAAATCGGAAGTCCTACCCCACTCGCCATATTCTCCTGATATTGCACCGTCCGATTATTACTTGTTCCGTTCGATGGCACATGGTCTCACTGGTCAGCAATTCCACTCATATGATGACATCTCAAAATAGCTTGATTCTTGGATAGCATCAAAAGTCGAACAGTTCTATCGAAATGGTATTCACGTTCTACCAGAAAGATGGGAAAAAGTCGTAGCTAGTGATGGGCAATACTTTGAATAATTCGTTTGTAACATTTGTTTTCAAAATAAAGATACTTTATCACCAAAAAAACAGCGAGAACTTAGTTGCGCACCTAATAATATGTAACAAAACCCCTCCAAACTAAAAAAAACACATTTTTGGTTTAAACCCATTTTTTGAAATCGTTAGGTTTGCGTTTGAAGTAATATAAATCTTGTGTTTGTTTGTTTGTTTTTGTGTTATCGAGATTTTCAGCCTCAGGCTGGTTCATCTCCCGTCGTAGTTACTGAAACACCACTTTGGGTGTTTTTCACAACATGTCCGGGATTGAGATTTGAACTCGTGACTTTGACGTGAGAGGTATGGATGTTAACCACTACTCAGGGGTCGCCCCCTAATATAAATCTACTTATTAGCAGAAATATTATTTACTAAGGAGTGTATCGAAAAGTAGTTATAAACTTCCAAATAATAAAATAGGCATGAAAACATGGTTAAAATTAACATACTATTTCAGTTTATTATAGCTTAACATGTTTACAAAAGATCCAAACGGAAAAACTAGTCATCATGTTCATTTCTGTAGAATGCCCGTACCTTTGATTTGACACCTGCCATCAAATTCTGCACAGTGACCTTTGTGCACTTCCTGGATGCCGCTGCCGATTTTTTCTTAAAATCGGTCATGTTTTGGGACACTGTACCATCCTTCTTAAATATACGCTTGACTATTGCCCAATAGCGTTCGATCGGTCGCAACTGGGGACAGTTTGGTGGGTTGATGTCTTGTTCTACGAACTTGATGTTATTCTCCGTCAGCCACTGTAGAGTGGATTTGGCGTAATGTGCCGATGCCAAATCTGGCCAGAAGAGAGGACTGGTGCTTTCTATACAATGGTAGCAACCTGTTCTTCAAACATTCCTTTTGATAAATCTCAGCATTTATAGTTCCTTTTGTATAGAAAATTGAAGAACGCAAGCCACATGTGCAAATAGCTTGCCAAATGAGCACCTTCTGACCGAATTTCTCCATCGCAACAGTCGTATCTGCGGTTGGCACACGTTCCCCAACAGATTTAGTATAAAACTGCGGCCCCGGTAGCGTTCTTGAATCTTGTCCAAAATGCAGCTGTACAGCTTTCGAGCCCTGGTTTTGGCACGAGACTTTTGTTCCGGAGTTTGTTTGGGCACTTTCTGCTTTTTGTACGTCTTCAAGTCATTCCTGCGCTTGATTCGTTGAATCATTCCGATGCTGGTCCTGAACTTCTTGGCTAGATCGCGAGTAGAGGCAGATTTGTTCCGTTGAATATAATCCACAACTTTTTGGTCCAAATCGGGGTTGCTGGAGCCGGGTTTCCGGCCACTTCTTGGTAAATCCTTGAGGGAGCACTCCTTACCAAACTTTTCGATGATGCGTTTTACACTTGCCGGGTGAACATTTACTGTTTTCGCAATCTGGTTGTAAGTAACACCCTTTTCGGTGCACCAAGTGTGCAGAATTTTCTTTTTAGTCTCAAATTCAATTCGCGACATTTTGAATACAACTTTATCAACGGAAATGAATGAACCGAATAATCATTTTTGACATGTAAACAAAGCAAATGGCGCTTACACGCTAAAAATATATACAGTAGTTTATGCGTAATAACGCATCGAATGTTTATAACTACTTTTCGATACACTCCTTAGGTATGAAATAAAAATAAATACTTAAATTATCTAAGCCTTCTGGTCCTCCCTAAGCTCAGGTCAGTTAACTAGCAGCTACTAAGCAACACCATGCTGAAGGTGGCTGGGTTTGATTCCCGTTATCCTTGGGCACAGGCATCGAAAGCTCGCAATTTATAACAGTGAAGACGCTTTAAGAACACTAAGTTAAGGGCAGGCAAATAGCTTATTGTGATGAGCAATAAGCTGTGAATACCGCATAAAAGCAGAGCCTTTAACCAACTTCCGAAGCAACACACATGTTTTATAACGGTTGAAAATACTTCTATATGACTAGATATGGTAATATAGAAGCTTACTCAACATATAACCATGAAGATGTGTTACACGGGTTTAGGTTATAATACAAAAATGAGTTTTTTTTTCTAAAATATTTATCGAAAAATTTCCTTTTCTAAAAAAATAAGTCTCTTAAACATCCAAAACAATAATCATAAGTACAAATGCACTAGCATGAATCATTGACCTCAAACATTCTCAAATCGATCATTTTTCATTTGCCAAAGCGTACGACCATTCATTCCCCTACTGGCATCTATGGTGTATGAAATTTTCTTCTTACAAGCTTTAGCGGATCTTTGCAGCGGTGCCACAAGATGCTCATTCCTGTATGCATCAAGTGGAAAGAAACAAGAGTATGTAGCCTCATGTGTGTTATTTCCAAAGCAAAGAAGAGCGTTAAGAATTTAGCTCAAGATGCAGTTGAGTGTGACGTCGTCGTTGCTGTCCTCCACATCAAGTTGGGGTTTATTTTGAACTGCTGGTGGATTTAGCTACTTGAAATTTTTAGTCAGACGTTTTTTTTTTGCGACGTACCTCACCTTGTAGCGCCATTGTTTAGAACGTGTTGTATATAAGTTTATTAGGGTCGATGGTTTCCAGATATGTTGCGTCAAACGAAGATTTTATGAAATCTTTTCTTATAGATATACTTTGATTTTGGGTAAGATTAGTGATAGACAACAACATTTAACGTACTCTGACGAAATTTGAAACTTTCGTTGTTATTTTCCATAATCATAATATAATGCTTAATTTCACATAGAAATGTGATTGTTTTTGAAGCACGAGCTATTTCAATTATTGCCCAGACAACCAAAATGCACATGTATTGAAAGTTGTTTTCCTGATATACAAACTTGTATGTCAAATACGTGCAAATTCTATTGTTTTCTTTAACGAGTTGATTTAACATCGTTTGAGTTTTAATCTATTTTAACCAATTCGATTTATATGGGCTTCAAATGGTGAGTTGAAAACTTTGAAGGAGGGTGCGACTGACCTCTGGTCCTCACAAGTTCCTACCTCATTCCTTCACGAGTCATATGATCACATAAGACTGCCAGCTGAAACATGGAGATGCTGGTTTGCGTAGCCTGGGTAATTTTGTCATTTTGACAATAGCGAAGTGAGGGGGAGCGTCTCAAGGTCGTGTACCTTTAAATGATTGTGTTAACCCATACCTGTAAATAATATCATATTATTTTCCATTCTCATTTAATTAAGAATTTCAGCACGCTTTGGAAGCATCTTTGCAATCCAAAATCATTTAAGAGCCTGGAGCAACATGACAAGCATCAAAGCCTTAATTTGTTTTTCAGCATTTCAGCATAACATTTACTTTAAAATTGCACTTCTGAACTTCAACTACTATATTCATAAAAAAAATGGCATGCGCTATAAGCAGTGTAGGATTATATTTATATATTTTTCTTAGCGGTATTATGATAAGGTAAGCCATTTATTTCAGAAATCATCAAACCGTGCGCTTCGATCACTCCAATTGCCATCTTTGAAATTTAACTATTTAGAACGGTGTAGAGAAAATTTAATTTCTTCTAAAATAATATCTTTTTTTGAAATTTTATCTTCGATATATAGATTCATCTATCCTGTTTCTAGAAGGATATTAATACACATCAATTTTTTAATTTTTTTTTTTTTCGGTAACAATTCAGTGGATGTCAGATATATTTTGCACATACGCATATGACTTTCTCGTATTGACTTACTGAAGCCACTTTTATCATGGTTTAAATTGTGTCTCAGAAGGCCATGTACATCATTAAAAATTGAAATTCGTGAAAATAGCATTTTTTTATATTTTTTTTTTCTCAATTTATTTATTTGTACAGGCTCAATCGATTTAACTTTACAGAGCCAAGCTTTCATATTTATATACATCAATTATCTTAAACCTAACGTTAAGGGGATAGGACCGATTACTCGCGGCCGTCTCGAGGTTAATAGGAATAACAACTGAAAGGATGGGAAGGTGGGCTGGAATTTGAAGTGTGGTTTATATAACAAATTTTTTTTTAATTTTCTAAAAAACTTAAAACTATACAACTTTTGGCTTCTTTTGAATTGAACATTTTTGAGTAAGAAAGAAAAAACACACAAACACAGATAAAAAATAGATAAAAAAAAAAACTTAAAGTAAACATACAGGTTAAACTAACTACAATCTAAGGCTAATGTTAGTCAAAAACACATAAATGAGTTTCATAAACTCCAGGTCACGTACAGCCAAAATATCTCGAACTGGTACATTGGGTTGTCTACCTCGAGCCCGAAGGAAATCATAAAGCTCAGATCTGACTGCACGATGCTCAGCACATGCCCAAATAATGTGATCTGCGTCCTGATAGCCTTGTCCACATTCACAGAGATTGCTGTCACTCAGCCCAACACGGTATAAATGAGCGTTCAAAGAATAATGATTGGACATGAGGCGAGACATGACACGAATGAAGTCTCGACCCACATCCATACCCCAAAACCATGATTTTTTCGACACCTTTGGGATGATAGAATGTTGCCATCGCCCCAAATCTCCTTTACTCCATTTATACTGCCAGCTAACGAGTGACTGTTGACGAAAAATAGCAAAAAATTCGTTGAAGGCGATTTGTCGGTCATAAATATCGCCTTCCATAGCGCCCACCTTTGCAAGCGAGTCCGCTTTCTCATTGCCCAGAATTGAACAATGAGATGGGACCCATACAAAGGTGATGATAAAATAACGCGAAGATAAAGCACTTAGAAGCTCCTGTATTTTCATGAGAAAATACGAGGAGTGCTTTACCGGCCTCAAGGAGCGAATAGCCTCTATAGAACTGAGACTATCCGTGAAAATGAAATACTGATCCGGTGTAAGTGAGGCAACAATTTCTAGCGTAAAGTGTATTGCCGCTAATTCAGCGACATATACGGAACAAGGAGCTTGAAGTTTACGATTGGCGCTATAAATTTCATTAAATATACCAAAGCCTGCTGACTCCTCTATCAATGATCCGTCAGTGAAGAACGTTTTAGTGGAATCAACTTGGCCAAACTTTGCAGCAAAAATCACAGGGGCAATCATAGGACGATGATGCTCTGGAATTCCACGAAGCTCTTGCTTCATGGATAAATCAAAATGAACCAAACTGCCGAAGTTGGAGGAGCAAACACGATTGGGAATATTCGGTGAAGGGCTGACATCCTGTGTTATGTACAAATGGTACAAAGTCATGAAGCGGGTTTGAGGATTCAACTCAAGGAGCTTCTCAAAGTTTTCGATTACCTGAGGGTTCATGACTTCACACCTGGTGAGGAGCCGGAGAGATAATTCTGTAAACCGATCCGACAGTGGCAACATGCCAGCCAGCACTTCAAGACTCATGGTGTGAGTCGAGTGCATGCAACCTAACGCGATACGAAGACACCGATACTGAATACGTTCCAATTTAATGAAGTGCGACCGAGCCGCTGACTGAAAACAAAAACTACCGTATTCCATAACCGACAAAACCGTTGTCCGGTACAACGTTAGAAGATCTTGTGGATGCGCTCCCCACCAGGTCCCGGTAATTGTGGAGAGAAAGTTGACCCTTTGCTGGCACTTTCGCTTCAGATACTCAATATGGGATCTCCAGGTGCACTTAGAATCGAACCAGACCCCAAGATATTTAAAGGACATAGAATGAGTTATCGGTGTACCCCAAATTTGAAGCTTCGGTTGTGCAGGGTTATGCTTCTTAGAAAAAACTACCAACTCAGTTTTCTCCGTAGAGAATTCGATACCTAGCTCTAGAGCCCAAGTAGACAAATTGTCTAAGGTATCCTGCAAGGGTCCTTGCAGATCGACCCCATTGGGTCCCGTGACGGACACTACGCCGTCATCTGCAAGTTGTCTCAACGTACAGTTGTCACTTAGACAACCGTCAATGTCTTTGACATAAAAATTATACAAAAGGGGGCTTAAACATGATCCCTGGGGGAGACCCATGTAGCTAAATCGGGAAGCTGTAGAGGTTCCATGAGAGAAGCTCATATGTTTCTCTGACAGCAAATTGTACAAAAAATTATTCATTAATGGTGAAAAGCCACAAGCGTGGAGTTTATCTGAAAGAACTTCAACAGATACTGAATCAAAAGCCCCCTTGATATCCAAGAATACAGAAGCCATTTGCTCTTTTTTAGCAAAAGCTAACTGAATATCTGTGGATAGCAACGCGAGACAGTCGTTCGTTCCCTTACCCCTACGGAAACCATATTGAGTATCTGAAAGCAGGTTGTTCGTCTCAACCCATTTGTCCAGACGGAAGAGGATCATTTTCTCCAACAACTTTCGAATACAAGATAACATCGCGATGGGTCGATAGGAGTTGTGGTCGGACGCGGGCTTACCAGGTTTTTGAATTGCAATAACTCTCACCCGTCTCCAATCATCCGGTACAATGTTGAGTTCCAGAAACTGATTAAACAAGTTCAACATGCGCCTCTTAGCGACGTCTGGGAGGTTTTTAAGCAAGTTGAACTTGATCCTATCAGCCCCTGGAGCCGTATTGCCACACGAAAGGAGTGCGAGAGATAGTTCTACCATTGAAAAGGGTTGGCTGATCTCATCTATCGGATTTTCGGTTTCGCGAGGAATGATTCGTGCCGGCACAGAATCTGGGCAAACTTTTCGCGCGAACTTGAGGATCCATTGGTCCGAGTACTCTTCGCTCTCGTTGTTCGTAGTTCGGTTACGCAATCTTCGCGCCGTGTTCCAAAGAGTACTCATCGACGTCTCGCGCGATAGCCCGTCCACGAATCTTCGCCAGTATCCGCGTTTCTTGGCCTTGATGAGGCTCTTAAGTTCGCGTTCGAGAGCCGTGTATACTTCGAAGTGCTCAGGTGTTCCACGTCTACGAAAAACTTTAAACGCGTCGGACTTTTTACGGTAAACCTCGGTGCATTGTTGATCCCACCATGGAGAAGGAGGTTTCCTGTGAAATGACGTTCCTGGAACAGGTCGAGTTTGAGCTTGAAGCGCGCTTTCTAAGATCAGATTGGAGAGGACGTTATATTCTTCCAGCGGAGGAAGCCCTTCTACCGTCGTTACGGCTTCATCTATTGCTGCCCTAAACCTTGTCCAATCGATGTGACGGGTAAGATCATACGCGACGTTGATAGATTCCGACGGATTGAACCCGGTGGAAATCGAAATTTTTATTGGCAAATGATCACTACCGTGGGGATCTTGAATCACATTCCATGTGCAATCCAGCGATAATGAATTCGAACAAAGTGTGAGGTCTAATCTACTGCCAACTGAGGATGAACCAGCCAAACGTGTTACTTCTCCATTGTTAAGAACTGTCATATTGAAGTTGTCACAGAGGTCATATATCAGGGAAGACCGGTTGTCATCGTACAGTTCTCCCCAGCCTGTACCGTGAGAGTTAAAATCTCCCATGATCAACCGTGGAGAAGGAAGGACCGAACAAATATCTGAAAGTTGTTTTCGGTTAATTGAGGCTCTAGGAGGAATATACACAGAAGCAATGCAAAGGCTTTTATTTTTAATAACAGCCTGACATGCGACAACTTCAATACCTGGAATTGGAGGAAAATTCACTCTATAGAAGGAGTAGCACTTTTTGATCCCCAAAAGTACTCCTCCTCCACGTGAATCCTCACGATCAAGACGAATAATATTGAAATCATGAAAAGGAAGATCGATTTCGGAAGAGAGCCATGTTTCACAAAGAGCGAATGCATCACAACCGGTATTGTGAGCTAAAAATTTGAATGATTCCAATTTAGGAATGAGACTTCGACAATTCCACTGTAGAACAGTGATCAAATCCCCGACCTCATTTGGAAAATTATCCATCGAAGGAGATGATAGCTGCAAGGAGGGGCCACTTTAATGTTAATTGCTTCAAAAAAGTCTTCACTGTGGGAAGCATTGCCATAAAAATGCTTTTGAGAGGGTCAGAAATTTCGAGGTACTTGAAGATACCTTCGGCAATGTCATCAAATGAGAACAGCCCACTTGAGGAGGGGGCTTCTGTTCTTAAAAGCGGGGCATCAGGGGTTTTGGATGTCCCCGGAAGAGATGGAAAATCCTGGGTGTAGTTAGTACTACGGAAACCAGGAGGAATTGGATTTTCCTTTTTTCCATCTTTCCTTGAAATGGGCAAGCGGGTTTTGGGCTCCGGCTCAGCAACTTTCCGTGGGCGGACGCGTCTTCGCTTCCGTGATGCACCTTCCGGAAAACTGAACGATGTTCCCTCTTCAGCCAAATCAAAGTCAGACTCGTCATCTGACAGAGGAGCAAAGGGATTTGTATTGACATCGGGCGATGGTGAGGCTTTTTTCACCATTTCAGCGAAAGATTGCCTGGAACGCTGTCTTAGCGAGCGTTCTAATTTTTCCCCGCGTTGTTTGTACGCCGGGCACGACGAGAGAGCATGAGGAGGTGTTCCCTTACAGAAAGCGCATTTTGGTGTGCTGTCTGCGCAGGCGCCATCCTCATGTTTCTCCCCGCAGTTGGAGCACCGTGCCTTATTGCCGCAATGGGAGGTCGTATGTCCCATCTGCTGGCATTTCTGGCAGATCATGACCCGAGGTACAAACAATCGCACAGGTAGCCGAAGTTTTCCCAACTCGACGTATTGAGGAAGGGCTGAGCCAGAGAAGGTCACCCGAAACGAATCTGATGGTGTAAACTTTTTTCACCCTTATTGGTCGATACTGTGCCTAGTTGGCACACATCCAGTATCTTTACTGGAGACAGCAGAGGGTTTTTAAATCGACCAACCCCCCGCTTCAGCAGGATCTCAGGGTTCACACTCGTTTCGGTGACCACACCTTCGATTTCAATACCCCGAGCTGGGATATACACCCGATACTCTAGTGTAAAAAACTGAGAGACAGCAATCTCATTTGCCTGCTTAAGGTTGGACACAACGACCCGAAGTTTATTGGGTCTTACTTTTATTATCTCGGTCACGGCCGAGAATCGTTTTGTCAGATCATTACTGATCTGATAAACGTTTAGAGGTTTCGTTTTGGGCTGGAAGTAAACAACCCATGGACCAGCTGAACCATCTGGATATGCACGTGATCTGGTAGCTCTATGAGCTACCTCATTATTTGGCGGCATGGATGAATCATCTTCCGACAAATCATCCATGTCGCACCCGTGGGAGCTTATGATGCTCAACCACTTTCGCAATTATCTATAATCAATCACAGATAAACAAACTAAACCTAAGCACACTCTCTTACACACTCTCACACACTCTCACACACTCTCACACACTCACACACACAATAAAATTACAATGTATTCAGGAGAAACAAAAACTTATCTTATATGTATTACTGATCTGCTGCAGCCGGTCAACGAATGTGCTGCTGCTGCCGAACGACGATGTGTAACCCCGTGTACCGGCTAGACGTGGAGCTCAGCGATGATAATAATGATGACGATGATGATGATACTGGTCGGTGGTGGTTAGCAGATGAACGAATGCACGCTTCACACGATGGACTGCTGGTGTGCGTGCCGTATAGATGCGGAGCAATATGGTTTTTAGATCGTGGCAATATTGCTAATTGCACTCTATGACGTTGTTGCACTTCTTAACACACAACGTTTTCTTCTTCAGAAACTGAATTTCACTCGCGATCGAGAACAAATAAAATAGAACGGAACTTGAAACGCCTAGTAAAAGCTTACAAAGCAACGGAGAGCGGACCGAACGAACTGCACCGTTCGCTTGTTCACTGGTCTGTGGGTCACACAAAACGTACATGGTACTTGCAATGAAATATGGCAGCCATGTTACTACGAAGCACCCCGTCGTGAGCATGACCACCTTGATGGCCTTCCACTTGGTCGGATGTTTCCCACTGGCACGGCTGTCAATCGTCTTGGGTGAGCTTTTTTTGCAGCACCGGAAGCATTTCGTCGGTTTGTCCTGCTCTTCCGCCAGGGGTTGTTCCGCGCCAGCAGCGGCTGCCCCTCCGCGGAACAATCGTAAATTTCCAGCCATGGCCCCCTGTTGCTCATGGCTCGCTTTTTTCAGCTGTGCCACTCGTCGGATGGCTTTGTGCAGAATGATGCTGTATAGAACAATGACCACAATCAGAGGGATTATTCCCACCACGGTGGTCAGTATAATGAGTGCCGGTGGGGCCAGGCGAACGAACCAGCAGACTCGTCCTCCGTCCGTATCGCCTCGCCAACCGAACGCGGGCAGGAAGCCGATGATGAGACCTGCAACAATCGAAACGTTAGTTCAGGGTGGTTCTTGGAAATTGAAAAATATTTTCCAAAACATGCAAATCGAGACTGAGCGTAGTAAGGGAAGGATTCTTACCAATAATCCAGGTTGCAGCGATTGAAAGTTTTGCCCGGCTGGGTGTGATGTAGCGCTGGTATTGAAGGCCATAGACGATGTACAGGTAGCGGTCGATTGCGATCAGTCCTATGCTGTACACCGATACAATGGTGGTGGATACAATTAATCCTGTTGTGTGAGAATGGGGCGGGGTGGAATGGGAATGAGGTGGAAAGAATGGAGATTCTCATTAGTGTCATGTTGCCATAGAGCTCTACGAGGTTCGAGGAGCAGTACAAGTGCATTTCGTTCGATAACCAGGTGGGTTGCTATTTCAACAGTTGAATCGATTGATCTAGGAGGATTATATGCCATTCAGAATCCATTAGGAGATGGGGTCGAATGAGTGTTTGCATTCACTTCATGTGTGATGGAGTTAAATGGGTCAATATTTTCGATAATATTGGAAACATTGGATTTCGGTTGTTGCAACCGGAGCAGTACTAGGGATAATTTTTGTGCATCGATATTTATACGCGAACTTGCTGGTTGTTTACACGGAAAAAATCCAACATTGAGTCACCAATTTCGCAACAAGTTTTTTTTTTATTTACAAATATACACCATGAACAAAAATCATGAGAACGTGAACATTGTTCCACAAAATAATAGTAACGCCTGCGTAACAGTACACCATCAATCGGAAGAGGTAACAAAAATAATCGAAACGTGAACTTTGTTCTTTTTTTTTTAACAAGTTCATATATTTGTACAGACTCAATCGAAATGACTCTACAGAGCCAAATTTTCTTTTTCAATGTACAAAAATCATCTTAAATATAAAGTTAGAGAGGAAGAACCAATTTCTCGCGGCTGTCTCGATGTTAGTAGGAATTACAATTTTAATGATGGAAAAAGGTTGCGGAAAATTTAAGTATGATCTACAAAAAAACATGTCTTTTTAATTCTAGTTGCCTACTTCTAACTGTACTTTTGTAAATTGAACATATCCAGGACGAGCAGGACGAAAACACGAATACTGGAATCTAAAAACTTAAATTTGACATACAGGTTAAACAAACTACAACCTAATGCTAATGTATAAATAAATATCATTAACTCCAGATCACGTAGAGCCAAAATATCTCGAAACGGTACACTAAAGCTTGATCCACTTAGTATTTGGCCACACAAAATGAGACATTTCTTCGCAAAAAAAGTACATCAGTACAAGTACAGGTGTTTCATTCTGCTGTGAATCAATTGAACTTCAAAGCAAAAAACAATGCAAAATTAATCATCAGCATTTCGGATGAATGCTTGGACACATTTCGGATGAATTCATTTTGCTTAATACCACCCATCATTTTTGCTCTACTGTAACGCTCTCATTTTTCAAAATTTTGAAATGATACCCGGTATAGAAAAGAGAAACGTACACGGAGAAAAAAGTATGGTTTAAGTAACCATATTTTAGGTTGAATCAACCAAATTTTAATGTTAAAAAATGCACAAACACATTACTGGTTTACTTTGACAAACCGGAATGCTTGGAAAGAACTTTAAGATGTTTTTGATCCGGTGTTCAACCTTAATATAACCAACATTTGTTTGAAATAATCAAGATATTGGTTGTTCAATTTTGACAGCTTATAAATTTTAGGTAAATTCAAACAACACTTAACGCTTGTTCCAACCAAAATTTAGCGCAAACGAAACAAACTCGTTGTTTGAAATAAATATCGAATTGGTGATTGAAACCAACGGTATTGTTTGAAATAACAAAACAACTGATTGAAATCAAATAAAAATTAATGCTACAGCTTCTGTATTTTTCGTTCTATTTATTTATTTAGCTGAACTACCGTTAAACGCGAAACTGTACTAAAGGGTGTTCCGATCAAAATTTGGTCAAACAGTAATGTGTGTGAGTCGATCAAAGTTTTTATTAATAAGTCAAATTCTTTTTCTTTTTCAAGTTCAGTTAATACAGAATACAGGAGAAATATTCAGCTAAGCTTCCTTTTTACCGAATGCGAATTGCCGGGTCTTTCGTTTAACACCTGCCATAAAATTTTGTACAGTCTCCTTGTCCACTTTATTCGCCGCAGAACGCCAGTTTGCCTTGAACTGTTTCTCGCTCACAACAGCTTTTTGAGTCTTCTTAAGGTTCCGCTTGACGATGGCCCAATATTGTTCGATTGGGTGGAGCTCTGGCGTGTTGGGAGGGTTCTTGTCCTTGGGCACCACTTGAACGTTGTTGGCAGCATACCACTCCATGGCCTTTTTTCCGAAATGGCAAGATGCCAAATCCGGCCAAAATAGAACGGAACAATTGTGTCGCTTCAGGAAAGGCAGTAGACGTTTTTGTAGGCACTCGCTCAGATAAATTTCCTGGTTGACGGTTCCGGTCGCAATGTAAACGTTGCTCTTCAAGCCACAGGTACAGATGGCCTGCCACACTAGATATTTCTTCGCGAACTTTGACAGTTTAATGTGCTTGAAAATATCTGCCACCTTTCCTCGTCCGGTTGCCGTATAAAATTCCTGTCCAGGAAGCTGTTTAAAGTCTGCCTTGACGTAAGTTTCATCGTCCTGTACCACGCAATCAAACTTCGTCAGCATCGTCGTGTACAACTTTCGCGATCGTGCTTTGGCCGACGTGTTTTGTTTATTGTAAATCTTCAGTCTTCTTGTAAGTCGACAGTCCAGCTCGTTTTTCAGCTCTATCCACGGTTGAAGACGCCACTCCCAGCTTCTTTGCGACATCTCGGACGGAGAGGTTCTGGTTCTGCACGAAACAGCGGGCAACTCTTTTTGTCGTCACTGTGGCCTCCGGCTTTCGATTTTCCCCCGATCCAGCTTTCCTGGCTATCGAAAAGGTTCACCGAACACTTTTAATACGTTGGCAACCGTTGATTAAGCCACATTCAACAATTTCGCAAACTTGGCGTGAGAGTAGTTTGGATTTTCGCCATGCACGTGCAAAATTTTGATGCGTTGCTTCTCTTCCTTCGACGATATTTTGAAAACTGAAATGCTTATCTCAAAATCAAAATAGAGGCATGATGCTACACGCACACATCTTCAAAATGAGGGGTGTGCAAATTTTTTTAATGCACGATGAAAAGAAATGCGTCAAGTTTAAGTCGACCAAATTTTGATCGAAACAACATTGTAATCCTCAATCTTCTTCACAAAATATGAAAATACACATTATTCTTTTTTTCTCTTTTTTCCCCCCATATTTCAACATTTCCCTATCTTCGTTTTTCTATACTCAATTTACATACTCACAAAATTAATTAAGTATTCTAAATACTTATCCATAATTAAAATACTCTATACTTCAAATACACATTCAACAAATAACTATTCAAATAAACCAATAAAAATAAGATTATATTTTTTTTTATTATTTTTCAAGTAATTTCCATAGCATTTCCAATAAAATCTCAAATCCTACACTCCCTCCAGACCTCTTCAGCATCATTAGCATTGAACAAGCGACACGTTCGTTCGTGCGCTCTGAAAAGTTGTTGTGGTGTTTTGTCGTTCGCTCTTTCGTTCTGGTGCGTGGTGCACTGTATCCTCTCGCATTGAGCGATACACAGTCCGACCCTGGTATGAGGAAGCCGCCGCGTAGTGACGTCGGCACAAGCTCGTCTGGGAAACGGTCCCGATTCAACTCACCCGATGATGTGCTGTCATCAAAAAAGCTATTAGCTAACAACCGGTACGCTGTTCTGGAAAACGGCGATATACCGAAAATAGAAAAAATGAGAAAATGCCGCCGCTGTTCGTGAAGGGATTTCCAAAAGGCCTGTTGGATAAGGTATACTATTACATGAAGAAAGGCCTGCGGTGCACAATTCAACTCTGCTTACAAGCTGATGGTCTCGGCGCTGCTCCATTACAACGCTGTCAAGGAAATCCTGAAACAGATGAATGTGCAGTATTTTACGCACGACATCGAAGCGAACAAACCGTTCAAGGAGGTTTTGCGTGGCCAGCCGGAGAAGAAAACGGAGGAACTGACCGATGAATTAAGAGCCAATGGGCTCAAATCGGTGCAAATAAATAAAATGCGTCGGCACGACATCTCTCGAAGCTATCGGGATCAACTGTATCAGGTGCACTTCGAGAAGAACTCGACGTGCATGAAATATTTGCAAAACATCCGAGCCTTGTTCCACATCGTCGTCAAGTGGGACCGCTACCAACCGATCCACCGCGATGTCACTCAGTGCCAGAACTGCCTGATATTTGGGCATGGCACCAAAAATTGCCACATGGCGATGCTCTGCGTCGATTGCGGCAAACACCATGGACCCGATGCCTGTGAGTGGATGGAGGATGCTGACCCAGTTTGTGCCAACTGTGGTGCGGCACACAAAGCAACCAGCAGAGAATGCCTGAAGCGGGCCGAATTCATAGAAATCCGAAGAAAATCGTCAGCCAACAACCAACCCGGCCATCGACGACGATCTGGTCCGCCTCCGGCCCTCACGACCGAGAACTTTCCTGCTCTCCCAACACGCCAAGTGCCCCCAAACCGTCCGGTCCCCAATCGGCCTTCTGTTCAGAATCGGTTCGCAGCACCCCAGCCATCCCAAAATTCTCCTCCAGGACCGTCGTACTCTGGTGCAATATATGGCGCGATCGATGATTCGATGCTATCAACGGAGGAAGTCGTTGCAATCCTGACTCAGGCCACCATCATCAAGCGATCCTGCAGAAAACGTTCGGAACAAATTCAAGCGATGATTGCGTTTCTCAATGGACCGTGAAATCGTCAAAATTGCCAAATTGCATAGGCGTAGCCAAGGGGGGGCAGGGGAGGGCCGTTGCCCCCCCCCCCCCTTTTGATTTTATTTTTAATTTTTTTGTGTTTGTTTCAATTGTTTATTACTTATGTTTAATGTTTGTATTATTCCCGCTTTGCCTCAATGAAAAAGCGCGAAGTTGCCTCGATTTTGTGACAAGTTGTAGCAAAAAAGCGCAAAAAGTGGACAACAATGAGATATATTTTTAAATAGGAAAGGCTACGAATTTTAGTACAATTTTTTTCCTGTAATCAAGAACCCAACCTAGCAAACCTAACGTATATAAAAAAATATCTTTAACCTATTATGTTAACTATTAGACAAGCATTTATTGCTTTTTTCCCCCACGAGCCGATAGATGAAAAAGCTATGCTCAATTCAACTTCCAGTTCTTGGCAATCAAAAAACTTAATATTTAAACCAATGTTATAGCTTTCGGAAGCCAAAAAATACTATATTAAGAAACATAATTGATAGCTAGAAAGTGTGTCAACGAAAAATGGTTATGTGGACTATTGATGATATGGGCAAACCGGTCAATGTTATCCCCTTTTACGGTACTGCCCAGGTAACCAATAAGCATTAGTATATGCAGTAAATCAACCCTAAATCTGCATTTCATTCATGCTACAAGCATTATATTAGCATTATATCAGCATCTTGAATGCTATCTGTTGTAAAGTTGCATTTCAAATGCTATTTAAATGCTTGTAGTCTGTAATAAGCATTTCGAATGCAAAATAGCATTAATGAAGCATTATCATAGCATTGCAGTAAAGCAGCCGTATATTGGGGCCAAAAGTGGCATTTATGTTGCATTTATGGCGACTTAATTGCTTGATTGGTTGCTGTAAATACGCTTTGGACCTGCTTATTGGTTACCTGGGTGTATTCTTACATGCAAGACACGAGCATGATTGACCGCCCGAGATTGCTACTCCGTTGCTGTCAGATCAGCTGTTACTACACAGAGAACTAACAGATGATGTTTAGGATTAGCATACATCCTCAATGTGTAAAAACTGGTGATCCCAAACTAAGGCAATAACCAGCGCCTGCCTCGCCCGCATGCAGGTCAAATAAGTAAAGGGTAGGAATGTGTGAGACTCGTTTGATTGAAAGCCGAGACAGCCTCTGCCTTTCCACGAGAAATCACTGGGATATTGGATAACAAGATTGGGTGGCAGCAGGGTTCTTTTTAGTAAACGATAAGCTGAATTCAAGCGGCGTTTAGTAAAACATTTAAATATTAGTACCGATTTCTGATTTGAACCTATTTATACTAACAGAAAGATGCTATTGGAATCACTCACCATATGAGATAACTTACAAACATCAGCGTCGAATAACCGCTTGCTCAAACACATTTGAAAAAGTTATTCAGCTTTCTAGAAGATATAGCAGAACAACTTCTCCAAATTTGACTGAACAAATAGCTATTCAGCTTTGATGTTTGCTAGCTTGTGGTTTATTTGCTCCGGGATATGGTGGCACGACGAGCTTCCAACCAATATTATGGATCACAAATAATTGTGATCCCCACCGCCGGGCCCCCCTTCTGTCGAACCACCACATCTCACCAGAAAACATTTTTGTTGTTTTTTTTTCTGTGCTTACTCGATCACTCGCATCGCCGAATTATAAATAACCGAAACAATACAAAACGCGCCATGCCCGATAGCAAAATAGTGCGTAATAAAGCATCGACACGACCTTTCACTGCCGATGCTCGAAGCAAACTCTTTCTTCGTAAACTTTCAATTTTTACAACTCTATCAATCAAGTAGAAACTTCTTTAGAATAATCTATGTGAATCCAGTGTGCGTAGATGCATTTCGTGCCTTCTGGCAACTTTATGCTCCTATTGATGTACAGGCTCATCGGTTTAGCACCAAGGGAGGTGACTTGGTCCTTTCATTATAGCCAATCGCTGTTTTGTGAAACATTGGACGGATTATTATAATTTGAGATATCTCAATGATGACATCTTCCAAATTTAGCAGATCGACAGGCAATCGATAAAAACTCACCTGGTACCTCATAGCAAGATGCTTAGAGGCGGACCAGAAGCTTCGATGAGCTACCTCAAAGTTTTTTTTTCCGTTTCTATGGGAGAAAAACGCTGAAACCGTCGCCGAATTTATGTGCGATGGTTCGGCGCGTATTCAAGAATAAAAGAATGCTTGTAACAAAACGGATCATCGGATAAAATACGTACATAAGCACTCAATTACTGTTTTGCATGACAATAGCATAAAACAAGAATAAGTTAAATAGGTTCAGGAATTTCCACCAATCAAATAAATTCCACAACAAGTCGAGAACACACGCATGAACCAAGAAGAAAGCTACTGTCAATGTCATGCTCATTACTTTTCATTCTAAATTTGTTTCGAAAAAGTTGCTCTGCTAGTAAATTTAGAGCACATTGTGTTAATTGCGCATTGTTTTTTTTTTAATTAGCAGTTTCAAGCAGTTGTTTGATTCATTGTTATTTAATAGTACCATAAATGGGCAATCGAAAGTGTTTTAAAAGTAATTAAGTTAGACATTATTCCAACAAAGAAACAAACGAACGAAACTAAATGAATGATCTTGTTGCCAAAATCGGCCGGATATTGTAAAATATGTACTTTGGGTTAGAGTTGACAAGAAAGGTAATCCGCTCTCTCTCTCTCTCTCTCTCTCTCTCTCTCTCTCTCTCTCTCTCTCTCTCTCTCTCTCTCTCTCTCTCTCTCTCTCTCTTCTCTCTATTCTCTCTCTCTCTCTCTCTCTCTCTCTCTCTCTTTAAAAAAAAGTTTGCCCTCCCCTACTTACAATCCTGGCTACGACTATGCTTGATCCTATGTGCTAAATCGTCTTCTACTTCTATGAAAACACTTAGTACCTTACATTTATTACTTACTTAATTATTAAGTGTCTCCTAATAAAATCCAATTGAAACAATTAAAATAATTGAATGTATCAGCAAAATCAAAACCTTTTCTCAGTTGCAAGTTGATCTAGTTTTCGTTGGTCATCGTATACAGTTTTCGTGTGATGATGAATTTTCATGTGATTTTCAAACCCAGCAGGCATCGGTTTATTGACTTGTCAATTCTGTAATCCCTAGTTCGAGGAAACCAAAGTTGAAGCTTGATCTGCTCCCGTTCATGGAGTGTTAGTCCCGTGAAATTGTGTGAATCGTAAACTGATGTTAATAACCGGCGGATTCAGCCTTAGATGAGCATATCCAATTCATAAGTTGGAGGAAACTGAACTATACGGCATCGTACGAAGCTGGGGAATGAAATGAAATTTTGTATTACCTTTATCATATCTACCTACATCTACCTTTAAAAGAATTATGACGTACATTAAATTGAACATTATTTTAGGTCACTCAATCGATGAAAAGCATAAATAGGAAGCTTAAAATATTTTAATCGAACTATCGAAACAAATTTTCATGCATTCCAGATAAAGGAGAAGGTAAGTGCTAAAAAGCAGTTTATAATTACTATCGGGTATATTATTCCACGGTGAGAGGTGCAGTTCATCCACTGCAGTTTTTCGATTCGTCTTGCATCCAATTGAGCTTTCACCTCTTGAAAATAAGCTAATTTGGTACGAAACTGGTCGAAAAATCTCTTTTTCAAACAGACGTATCTTATTTTGTTAATAAAGAGGAGAAGTAAGATGCAAACGTTAAATTATTGAAACTCTTAGCACTTTCATGCAAACTAGGTCCACCAACACAAGGAA
This sequence comes from Aedes koreicus, assembly GCA_024533555.2. Taxonomy (NCBI): domain Eukaryota; kingdom Metazoa; phylum Arthropoda; class Insecta; order Diptera; family Culicidae; genus Aedes; species Aedes koreicus. The sequence goes on along the minus strand of JAHHFK020002992.1, from coordinate 14,905 downwards.
TAACATTTCGCTGACATGATGGTGAGGCAACTTTCCGTGAGGGTGCTGAGAGTTTTGAGAAATGTACGTTGGAATCTTATTTCCTCTTTTTGTTTACAAAATCAGATGCGTCCGTTTGAAAAAGTACTCGAGAAATAGCGGTGACGGATCACTCAGAGTTTAATAGGTTGCCTGACAGAACAATAAATGGTTTTGGACGATCTGTGATCGTGAGTTTTCCGTACAGTGCTCCGTGCTTCAGTTGTATGTGGGTAATCCATAAACTTATCCGGGTTCCATAACTTGGGGGCGGAGGTGGGGGGATGACTGTATTCTGTTTTTCAGAATTACGCGTACTTTTCGAGTTGTAAACGCAATGAGCAAAATTAGAATCATTCGAAAAAATTTCAAACATTTTGGTTGCAAAATTGAAGTAATCCTGAATTTGATTATTGTTAATCACAAAGTATATAACAGACTCATTCGCCTCCTTCTCATTTCGGATCGATAAGATAAGTCATGGAAAATATACGTTTTTATGATGCATCTTATTTGTTTAAAAACTGGAGTAAGAATGATCATTTGCACTTTTAATTCATCTCAAAGAACGCGCCAGCTTCAGTGGTCTAAAAATACCTTACGCTAATAGCATAGCTCTCCTGCCGAATGGTATTACCACAATGGTTGTTTGGTAAGCAGTGGTCAAGCGCCTATCAATTTGTAATAATTAAAAGTGTGAAATGCCTGATACATACAATTTGAAGTTTCAACTAATTCAAACAGTATATTTCAAGTGCATAAAAGATGCTTCCTGTTATTAGGGTCCTGTTTTTATTCAGTTGAATGATTCATTCGATTGTCATAGGGGTAAAAATGGAAAGATGTTCAAGAAATGAAAACTGATTTGTCAAGTAAATCACTTTTATTGTTATTTGAACATTACTATTTCGCAATGAAGTAATAGAAAAAAAAAGAAATAAAACTTAATGGATAAAATAATAACGGCTAAACTCAAATTAATGTCCTTCGAAAACAAATACCAATGAACAACTATACAGAACTATCTAGTTCTTTCCAGTTGTACAAGGGCATGTGCTCAAAAAGCTCCCTGTTAAGTTTAATCAGGAGTATGTTAGTCAGAGTGTCTTCTGAAAGTCCGATTCGACGGTTAGATAAGACCAATCCAAGGGCACTAAAAATCTTTCCACCGAAACTTGATTTGATGGAACAGATAGTACCACCATTGCTACTCTGTAGAGTTCTGGATGGGTCTGCATACGGTTTAGCCAATGTTGAAAAGAATTATAAGAATAGCTCTGTCGAGGTTCAACTTCCAGTGCCTTCAGCTGCTGCAAAATAGTGGCATGCTTTGAGCTAGTGGTAGCAGATAATGTTCCTCCAAACAGGTCCGTAAAATATTGGTCAAAGTCGTCATTTTTGATTACCGGTTTTGGTTCAGCGCATTGGTTTGAACTTGTACCTGGCTCAAGCTCCTTGATACGGTTCCAAGTGTCGACGATGAATTCCCAAAAAACTTGAACTTGTTCTTTCTCATCACATGTGAGCACCTTTGATCCAAAAAAATGAAATCAGGAGGCCAAAAAAGGGGGCCATCTTAAATGCCCTGGAATTTCGGAGGTTAAGCAAATCTATTTTTCAAAGCTTCAGCCAGTTGGGGTACAAAAGGGTTACTATCGATTTTTTGTTTTTCTGTGAGAGCTCACACCCGCGCCGTGGAGGAGGGGGTCGCGACGCGTGCAGATTGTGCATTTTTTTGTTCTACCATCGTAGGGGCGACGGGGGGGAACCCCAATAATAAGCTCTCCAAAAACATTATTACAAATGATGTTTAAAGACAGATAATTCATACAAACAAAAGATTCATCCTTGATGGTGGGAAATTAAGCATGAACTGAAGAAAGGCCGAAAGTAATATAAGATACTTTTTCGCATTTTCTCACACTGGGGAGAGTGTGCTCTTCCTCGTGTTCCACACGTGGTGTATCGTCGCGTTGTTTCGCCGGTGGCGCCCAAATTTGTAAACTCGCATGTTCCCGCCTGCCTTAGGCAGCATTCATTAATTATGTCACGCAAAATCTGGCCGAAAATTAACCCCCCCTCCCCCCATGTCACAAATTGTCACAATTTTTGTAACCCCCCCAGGCAATTATGTCACGTTTTTGTTAACCCCCCCCCCTCCCCACTCAAAACTTTTTATTCAAATAGCCAATATTAGTCACAAAAAATCATTTTTATTTCATACAGAAACAAATTCAACTTTCCTCATATTATATCAAATTGCATTCTCAAATAATACAAAAAACATTCAAACCTAGATCCAAGCGTTTCACACCTAGTGGTCAGCAGTGGTTGCGCAGCGAGATCTGCATGCGCTCAGCGAATCGCTAAGTACTTTCAACCGCATCAGTCACATCAGGTGCTTCCTCACCTAGCCATTCGCCCACGAGCAGGTGTTTTTGGGTGCCAACCCCACATTCCTCTGTACATGTTTTGCCACAACTTTAAACGGACGCAATTTTCTCTGAAATTGAACGGATGTATGCTTGTGCATCTGTATGTGCTCGCGAAGCATGACTAAAGATGCAAAGTATAGGCCACAGCTGGAACACACTCGTTCGTTCAATGAGTTTTTAATTGAAGGACAGTAAAGATCACTACGGAATCGTTCCATATCCGGACATCGATTTAGGTAGAATCAGTTGAGCTTGTAATGAGTTCAATACGAACATTGATGGGAAATGCTGTAGTTCGTCCTTCGATGACCCAATCAATCCTCGAGATGTTTGCGTCAGAGAGATGGGTGGAGGCAAAAATCCATTGCAGATAACGTGATCGATGCTACTTCGCAGTGGTGAGCAGCATTTCCTGTAAAAATATAAATTTATGCACATATAACAATTATTCGACCATCAAATGCATCTCAAAATTTTACCTATCTGTGCATTTCCGTATCTGGAGTAAATATTGGCTGGTTCGCACATGAGTTCCAAACCAAGTGTTGGTCATAGTCACGAATTGACTTCCGGATCTATTTCAGAAGCATCAGGATCGATATATTCACGGCCGCCCCCGAACGAACCACTCCGGACCGTCCAAGCTGGTTTTCCCACTACCAAGGGACTCCCCCCCTAGAACGCCAACGCGCAAGTTGTACTCTTGAAAATGGTGTATTGCTATCTGTATTACCTTGCGATATCTCGGATTTCCATCAGGTCCACCGTCGACGGTAAAGATTAGGACTGGTTTGACCAATCCATCAAACTTAAAAATACCATCAAACGATTCAAGAGTTAGAAGCCGCTTGATGTCTAACGCATGAGAAAAACGCCGTTGATGAAGCGTGTTTGCCCGAACCGAATTGCAATGTAAGTGGGGCCCGAAAAACCAAAAGCCTCCGGTTTGCCAAGACCATTCGGTTTGATTTCGATTCCAGCGTACACGGACGGAATTAGTTTATGCTTATTTGCAACTATCCAATCGTGGTCAGGAAGCGTGATTTTGTACTCCACATGCATAAGCATGGGAGACTGTCTTATTGGCAGCCGTTAGGGCTATCGCCACTCTCGCCTTATCATCCTGACTGATAAATCCTACTTCATTGGGCCCTAGCACAGATGCCAGTTCTTCCAATGATCTTATGGTCGCTGTACAGAATCGGCCATCGGGATGATCGTTGTGTTTTGCATTACTTGCGCGCATCAACTTCACTGGTACAGTATTTACGTGACATTTACCTTGATGGGAATTGGCTCGTTTTGGGATTAACCGCAGATATGTTGCTGTTCTTTTGATATTGAATCCCTTGCCTTGTATTGCAGAAGTCAACTCATCTAAAGTTTTAACGCTTCTGACGCTCTCATCACTGCGCTTTTCGTGGGCCGCAGATCCATGAAGTGCGATATCGCATATTGCCTTGAGCAGCTCCGGTTGCTGCTCTTCAACACGAGGGCGGCCAGGAGAATTTCGGAATGAAAGATAATTTCCTGAAATTTGATATTTATATCTACTGTGCAAACAAACTAGTTAATATATCATATTTACCAGCCTCTGGGATGTCCCGAATTAACAGTTGTTTAGCCTGCTTCATTTTCTCACGATGCTTCTGCTGCCGCTCTTGCTCGTCTTCCTTGATTTTGAGATTCTTTTCAAGTTTGATCTTTTTAATTTTTAGCCCTTCGAGTCTCGACTGATCATCATCCGTCAATAGTCCAGCAGACTTCTTGTCAATCAGAAGCACTACCTCAGAGTTCAGATTATTTAGCTCAGCTTTAAGTTGTTCCTGTACTGGTGTAGGGCGTTTATTTGATGATGACGGCTGAGCCATATACTCAATTTCCTTGATGGGTTGCGCGGGTTTCACTGTCGGCGCTGATTCCTTAGGAGCACTCATAGACTTTCCCCTTTGAAGAAGTTTACCTTTTTCTTTAGCTGCAAGGCATGAAGCTCTTTTATTTTGTTATTGACTTGCTCTTCAAGTGCGGTGTTGTCATTGCCCTTCCGTTCATTCCAGAAATTAGTAGCATCCAATTGGTACTCCCTTTTCTTCTTTTATCCGGGTAAGCTCTAACTTACATACGCATTGTACAGCGTACTAAAAAGTTCTCCACGATTCATTTTCCAAAATACACTAACTGCGCGAACCAATTTTTCACCAATAAACACTGGACTTTATTCACTGACGCACACTGAATGAGCTGCAGCTGTCATTCATGAACGGTGGAATAGTATTCACTCTAACTTGAAAGTACCCATTAATGAGTCGAAAAGTACGCATTTTGAAGAAAAGTGGCTTAACTCATTATTAAGAGTACATGTATAACACTAGTCGGCAGTGTTTCACTCCCTTCAAGTATATATGTTGAATTTTATAGATTTCGCCACGCTGAATTCAAATATGGGCTCAGAAATGCTGTAACACGTCCAATTTTTGAGAAAAATGTGATTTAAACTCACAAAAACACGTATTTCCGTAGTAATATGATCTACCTCATCAACAACCAGAATATTGGCTCTGCCCTTTGCAAGTTGGACTTGGATTTTATGGAATGGACCTCCCTGAATCCATTCGTGAACACAGATTTTTCGTAACACGTAAGATTGATGAAATAAACCGGGATTTCATTCACAAAATTACGAATTTTCATGAAAATCAAGATTTCCTATCAGTCAGTCAGTCAGTCAGTCAGTCAGTCAGTCAGTCAGTCAGTCAGTCAGTCAGTCAGTCAGTCAGTCAGTCAGTCAGTCAGTCAGTCAGTCAGTCAGTCAGTCAGTCAGTCAGTCAGTCAGTCAGTCAGTCAGTCAGTCAGTCAGTCAGTCAGTCAGTCAGTCAGTCAGTCAGTCAGTCAGTCAGTCAGTCAGTCAGTCAGTCAGTCAGTCAGTCAGTCAGTCAGTCAGTCAGTCAGTCAGTCAGTCAGTCAGTCAGTCAGTCAGTCAGTCAGTCAGTCAGTCAGTCAGTCAGTCAGTCAGTCAGTCAGTCAGTCAGTCAGTCAGTCAGTCAGTCAGTCAGTCAGTCAGTCAGTCAGTCAGTCAGTCAGTCAGTCAGTCAGTCAGTCAGTCAGTCAGTCAGTCAGTCAGTCAGTCAGTCAGTCAGTCAGTCAGTCAGTCAGTCAGTCAGTCAGTCAGTCAGTCAGTCAGTCAGTCAGTCAGTCAGTCAGTCAGTCAGTCAGTCAGTCAGTCAGTCAGTCAGTCAGTCAGTCAGTCAGTCAGTCAGTCAGTCAGTCAGTCAGTCAGTCAGTCAGTCAGTCAGTCAGTCATTTAGTTGAAATTTTCTCTATATTTTTCAACTTAAATTCACTTTGTTTTCTTTTTCGTTTTATAGTTCTCCAAAAGTGTTTGCCTCTGTAGCATCCAGCAGTAGTCCGCTAGCATCGCTGGGCTCCATTTGCCAGCAAAGTTCTTTTCAGTCTGTGCGATATCTTGATGAAATCGTTCTCCATGTTCAGCTGAGACGGCTCCCATATTCTCTGGGAAGAAGTCCAGATGAGAATGCAAAAAGTGCAATTTAAGTGACATATTACATCCCAGTGCAGCCTACGAATCAACCAGCTCTTGAACGATGTGTACATAATCCGGAGACTTTTCATTTCCCAAGAAGTGACCACAAACCTTTTGGAACGCATTCCATGCTCGTAACTCTGTCGCGTTAAGAGTTTGCTGAAAATTGTCGTCTTTAAGGAGTTTCCTAATTTGAGGGCCAACAAATACTCCTTCTTTCACCTTGGCTTCGCTCAATCTCGGAAACTTTTTCCTCAAAAAACAATATGGTTCTCCTTGAATATCCAGCTTTTTGACAAAATTTTTGATCAACCCAAGCTTAATATGTAGCGGAGGTAGTAAAATTTTGTCCCTGTCGACAAGAGGCAGATTTGACACATTTTTCGTAGTTTTGTGAATGTAAACCCGGTTTTTGCATCAACCTTACGTGTTACGAAAAATCCGTGATCACGATTTTATTCAGGGAGGTTTATTTTATAAAATCCAAACCCAACATTCAAAGGGCGGAGCGAAAATTCATGTTTTCAAAATAGGAAATCTTGATTTTCATGAAAATACGTAATTTTGTGAATGAAAACCCGGTTTATTTCATCAATCTTACGTGTTGCGAAAAATCTGGATGGATTCAAGGAGGTCCATTTCATAAAATCCAAGTCCAACTTGCTAAGGGCAGAACCAATATTCTGGTTGTTGCTTAGGTAGATCATATTACTACGGAAATACGTGTTTTTGTGAGTTTAAATCACATTTGTCTCAAAAACTGGACGTGTTACAGCATTTCTGAGCCAATATTTGGATTCAGCGTAGCAAAATCTATAGAATCCAACCAGAAATGCCGACGGGAGCGAAAAAAGTTCCGATTTTGCCGTCTAGTGTAATTTTTCAAACGGCTTATTTATACCAAAACCTGAGGAACCATATCTCTATATTAGGAATTTGAATGCTTTAAATCTGGAATGGCCTATACTGCCCATACTCGCATATCAGTTCATCACTTTTGAGTTAGCCCCATGACTAATGTTCATTTTCAATATGTTTTCAATAAAATATATAAAAGTGGTCATTTACACGGTGTTCAATAAGTTCGGATACACTTTCAAAATTTGTTAAAAAAATGAAAACATGTTTTTTTATTTTTTGGATTTATGTTATTGAAAGCTATGTTTACAAGGAACGTTTACAACATTTCTCTTGGAATGACCCCCCCTTTGTACTCCTTAACGAGCTTCAAACGTTTCTCGAACGCGTCGCAGGCGGCACGCACGGACTGCATGGGCATTTCGTCCCAGATTTTGAGAATTACCGTCTTGAAATGATCCAAAGTGCTGACCTTGTATTCGTTCAGCTTCGCCATCATATAGGACCAAACAAAAAAGTCGAGAGGATTCAAGTCCGGGGAGCTGGGAGGCCACAAAGTTTTGTCCAGAAAGTCGGTTAAATTGTCCCGACACCAGGCTTGAACCACATTTGCCGTATGGGCTGGTGCACCGTCCTGCTGGAACACGTAGTGCTCATCGCCGTAGAGGCTTCGGAGACTGGGGGCAACAACCTTTTCCAAAACCTCAGTTTTGTAGTACGCCGCGTTGATTTTGACGTTTTTTTCAATAAACACCAAGGGTAGCTTACCACGTTTGCATACTGCCCCCCAAACCATCACCGACGCGGCACTTTGGAACCGAGGGATGTTTATATTGGATTCAGGAATGCTGTCCCTCGATGGCGCCCACACCCGGTCATTTTGCACATTGTGCGGCTGCTGCAGCACGAACAGTTTCTCGTCCGAAAAAACAAACTCCTGACCAGCGTGCCGAGAGAGGATCCTCTTAGCTCGATCCAACCGCTTTTTGCTGGTAGCCTCCGAAACGCCATGGACCTTACGTTTTTTGTAAGGCCTGAAACCAAGGTCCTTGGTGAGTATGGTGTGAGCGGTTCCAATGGAAACGTTGAGATCTGCAGCCGTTTTCCGGATTGAGCGGTTCTTTTTGCGCCGAATTCGCTCCCTCACGATCTTGATGACCCGCGGCGTCCTCGCTGAACGCGGCCGACCGGATCTCGCACGGTCATTGGTCGAGGACGTCTCCCGGTATCGCCTGATGGTCGTGTAGACAAAGTTCCGCTTGACCCCATGCGATTTCAGCAGCCGGAATATATCGCCGGGTCGCTCACCGTTCAAAAAACGCTTAATTACGAAGTCCCGATACTCTTTCATCGCGCGTAACAAACAAACAACAACTAACAGAATGTCAACACCGCGCACATTCGGTAGCGTATGAATGAAGCTAAAGCTGACACCAATACCAATGCAGAATATGTACATGGCGCATACCTACGCAATGATGAAAACTTGTATTCGAACTTATTGAACACCGTGTAGTACATACAAATGTGAAAAAAATACCAAATTGACGGCGTCCCATATTGAAAATGCCCGCATGACAGTTAGTAACACTTAATCCTTCTTTACTGGCAAAAATTCCCAGAAATCTTTCGGATCTCCCCGGACAAGTGGCGAAATCAATTTCAACAGCGTTTCTTTACGAGCCGTTTCTAATCCAATAGGTTTCTTCTGGATTTTCAACGATTCTTTCAAGTTGAATCCCTCTGCCGTGACTTGCTTCAGGTGTTTTTGAGAAAACAGTAAACACTTTTCAATTTCACCGACGTCAAAGGAGTTGCTGTGTTGCAGTTCGTAACTGCCTTTCTGAACGATAATCCGCTTGATTTTGTCAATGTACGGTCGCTTCTTGCATTTGTTCAATGTGTACTGGCTCACATTGTACGTAGTTTGAAAGAAATTAGTAACATCCATGTCCAAAACATCGACCTTTGTCTTCGCCTTAGAAACAGTAGCAGCAAACTCTGGATATATTACAGAGGGTGATGACGCATGGCCTTTTCAACTGCTGCACGAAAGGAATCTGCCGCCATGAACGTATTGCCGGATTTAATGCTAATTTGAGCACTATTTCGTTCACCTGGATTGAAGGAGAATTAACCAACAGAATTAGGTGAAGAAACAGTCCCCAATTCTCATTTTGGGCCGCGCAATTATCAAGCCAGAATGTTATTTTTTATGGTTGGAAAGGTGCTCAATAACTCGATCGAAGCAGCGGATTACATCATTAGCTGACCGGCTAGAAATCGGTTCACTCCATAGGCACGCATTCACAGCATTGTATTTGGCGTATTTTCCGATAGGCGCAAATGTTTCGTTGAATGCCAAAAGCCTTTGTGCAAACCCGATTGTCTTAAAGCCATCAATCCTATATTACAAGAAAATGGAAAAGGAAACTATGAAAATCGTATATTTTTGGTTGTTTGAAATATATTCTTACCTTCTGGAGATCCACAGCCAGCACGATTTCGTTCGGTTCAACATTCTCACCATCTGCGCGATAGGCATTGCGAGCAGGTGATTTCTGTGACACGCCTATGATGTTTCTGCTTGTCACAAACTGAACAGCCATGGCTTGTCTCATCATCCTTATGCCCTAATAAGTCCTGATGTTGCATTGCTGACTCGCACGTTTTGCATTCTTCATGGCCGAGTTTTACAATTGATATTTTTAATTCCTTCACCACTCGGCAGAAGAACGAGTAGCTTACTTTCAGATCTGGGTATGTCTCCTGGTACTGATCGAAAATTTGTTTCTGGGTGACGTCTGTCGGCAAATAAAGTCTGTCCGGGGCATGTTCTCGCCGATAATAATTGTCGGGTTGTACAGGAAGATATATGCTTTTACAGCATTCTTCCGTTCAGCACTCCGCTGATACTTTCCCCGCGATTTAGGTTTGATTGGAACTTTTTCCTCATCGGATTCAAGGCTCCGGTAAGCCAAATTTCTGAAAAAAATCATCAAATAGTAATATAGCGGGTTGACGGTCATGACGGTTTGTGCTTCGTTTTTTGACGGACACCCGTTTCACCCTTTCACGGAAAAAGTCAGCCTACCCTGCAATATCCAGCTTCCAAAATGCTCGATGATTTTTGGCAACAACAGCCTTACGTTGCTCCTTATTGGTCCTCTTACGTTTACCTCTACATTGCTCGAAAAAAAGCTTCCTTCCGAGTCAATGCTGCCGTCGCTGGCGATACTTACAGCGTCCAGCGGAGGATGTCCAACATCAAGAGTATCGCCGGCAGCTTTTCCGTCATCGGGCTGATTTTGAATTAGCTCACCTGTCACATTCGGATGATCCACATACGATGCCGATCGGCGGGGCACTACCGGATCTGGAGAATGGCCTGCATCGCGAAAATCGTTGATCTCATCGTCATCAGCATGACCACAAGGCTGCTTCTCAACAACATTGCAGCGGTTCAAAAAGGAATCCCATAAGTTGCGGTCAGCTTCCGGGAACTTCTCCCATTTTTCATTCGGATTCGGATTATCCGGTTCACATCCGTGGAAATCTTCCTCTAAATCCACATTTTCGACGTCACTATCACCACCATAAAGTTTAATCATGTCAAGAGACATATTTAAAATAGATTAGTCACTATTGAAGTGCAAACATCCGTATCGAATGAAAACTCGAACATCAATGTTTTGACGAGCAAGGTAAACAAAGCATGCGTTGGGGTGGGACTGATATGCGAGTACTTTTGCGTTCGCCTTCGATAGTACCCGCATAACGTGTCCCATATTGTTTTGTCATCATTTAAAAACATTTAATTTATATAAAATATCATTCTCAACGAAATGTTTATGTTACAATAAGAAAGTTGTGATCAACTAATCATAGATTTTGTATCACTAATAACAGCAAAACATTATCTTATGTAAAAATGTTCAATCGTTATCTTCTCAATATGGTGATTTTCCAAATGGGACTCATACCGAGTATAGGCAGTATACAGTGCTAGACATTCGTTTAGCCGCACCCAATTTTTTCTTAGTTTTTGAAAAAATAAACTAATTCATTGTTCATATTTTTTGGTTTTGGAAACAACCCATTTATTTTCATCTAATACAATGTTCAAGACAATCAAACATATATTTTTATTTTGAAATTGGAAATATCTTCTTAACATCATGGGATCCCAGTAGTGAACAGCAATTTCTGCTAGAACCAACGATGCGAAGAGAAAGTATTGATAGGTCCAATAGAGTTCAGATTTTCAGGAAATTTTCAGATTTTCAGGAAATGCAAAAACTATTAATGAGTCACACACTTAAAAATTAAAAATTTTACACGAGACGTAATTCCTGCTTGTAAAAAGTCGGGGAACGTAAACAAAGATTTCGTGTAAAATCATGTCTCCTGAAACAGACAAATACGCAATTCGACAAAAGATGTGTTTGATTGAATTTATTTTCTCATCTCTTTCAACTCATTCTTATGTGCTAAAGGACGCTTGCATGTGTCGGTCTCAGGGGACAGAAATTTACATGACATTTTGGTAGTGTGTATGATTCACAAAATTTTCTTTAATTTGATCTTCAAACCCTAATGCCCGCACCTTCGATTTTCCCAGAGTTTTTGTTGTTTTTACTCAAATTTTCTTCAACTCCAGTTCTGTTCTAATAGTTTTGGAATGTTTGCAAAGTGCCGTCTTCATAATTGCCCAGAATTTTTCAATTGGGCGAAGTTTCGGTGAATTTGGTGGGTTCATGGCACAAGATTGATTCCGTTGGCTCGGTACCACTCCAACACGTTTCGAGCGTAGTGACAGGCTGCTTGATCAGGCCAAAACAGATTTGATCCTTTGTGCTTCCTTATGAATGGCAAGAGACGCCTCTTAGGTCACTTTTCCGTGTAGATCGCACCGTTGATTGTTCCGGAAGTGATGAACGAAGCTTATTTTACCATATCCGGAAATCGCCTGCCAGAGCAGGAACTTCTTTGCAATTTTCGATAATTTCTTCTTTTGAACGGTTCTGTTTAGATGGTTCTTGAACTGTCGCACCACTTTCCTGACCATTTTATTGTCCATTGGATCAAATTTTACGACCACTCGCTTCCTTTCTTCGGGCACTCAGATGCTCTTTGAAGGTTCTTATCACACGATACACATTTTTTTTCGCAATTCCAAGCTTTTAAGTGATCCTCTGAATTTTGATTGTAAGTGCACAACATTTTTATACGGACAATTTCTTATTTCGACGACATGACTGGAACTACGGTATGAATAATCATGAAAGTTTACTGATGTAAACAATACAATATGAATATGATTTGCTCAAATTTTCATGTTCTTTACTCATACGGCTCAAAAGTTACAGAAAATTTGCAGTGTTCCATTTTTATCGAATACACCCTTTAATTTATTTAACCCTTCGTGATTCAAAATAGCAAACGACTTATTAAGCTCACCTAAGCAAGTGTATAACTAGTGGATTTCCGTTTACAATTCAATTATTTTATGAGTTACAATCTAAAAGGTAATCGACCACTGCTTTTAAGGCTGAGTCAAGGGACACATATACTAAATCACCTTGAAAGGACCCGACTGTGATGTTGTACTTAGAATGTGTGACGTTGCGCAGAAGAAAAGCGCTTTGTTAGCTTTTATAGTTTGAGGCTGCCAACTTTGCCCTCGCATTGAATTAATAGATATGTGAATGAAACGAAATATATGAATTTAAAAAAAAACAGGGTTGCCAGTTTTCTCTGAAAACCCAAATTGAAGTTTTCTGATTTTAACGGACATCACTCATTTCAAAAATCCATAGCTCAGACAAAAAATCAACAAACTGTAATGGCTTCTGCATGATTTGTGATACAAAGGGGTATTAGGTGGCAAAAACATTGTGTTAAATAGCAGTGAAATCTGAGAATGTTTTTAAATTTACAATGCACAACCCAAATTTGCAAAAATCCAGCATTGGATTGATAGAGAAAGTAAAGTATTGATTTCTAACGCCTTTCCATTGAACTTCTAACGCCTGGATTTGGATTAGATTTGGATTTTGATTTGGATTGGATTTGGATTGGATTTGGATTGGATTTGGATTGGATTTGGATTGGATTTGGATTGGATTTGGATTGGATTTGGATTGGATTTGGATTGGATTTGGATTGGATTTGGATTGGATTTGGATTGGATTTGGATTGGATTTGGATTGGATTTGGATTGGATTTGGATTGGATTTGGATTGGATTTGGATTGGATGTGGATTGGATTTGGATTGGATTTGGATTGGATGTGGATTGGATTTGGATTGGATTTGGATTGGATTTGGATTGGATTTGGATTGGATTTGGATTGGATGTGGATTGGATTTGGATTGGATGTGGATTGGATTTGGATTGGATGTGGATTGGATTTGGATTGGATTTGGATTGGATTTGGATTGGATTTGGATTGGATTTGGATTGGATTTGGATTGGATTTGAATTGGATTTGGATTGGATTGGATTTGGATTGGATTTGGATTGGATTTGGATTGGATTTGGATTGGATTTGGATTGGATTTGGATTGGATTTGGATTGGATTTGGATTGGATTTGGATTGGATTTGGATTGGATTTGGATTGGATTTGGATTGGATTTGGATTGGATTTGGATTGGATTTGGATTGGATTTGGATTGGATTTGGATTGGATTTGGATTGGATTTGGATTGGATTTGGATTGGATTTGGATTGGATTTGGATTGGATTTGGATTGGATTTGGATTGGATTTGGATTGGATTTGGATTGGATTTGGATTGGATTTGGATTGGATTTGGATTGGATTTGGATTGGATTTGGATTGGATTTGGATTGGATTTGGATTGGATTTGGATTGGATTTGGATTGGATTTGGATTGGATTTGGATTGGATTTGGATTGGATTTGGATTGGATTTGGATTGGATTTGGATTGGATTTGGATTGGATTTGGATTGGATTTGGATTGGATTTGGATTGGATTTGGATTGGATTTGGATTGGATTTGGATTGGATTTGGATTGGATTTGGATTGGATTTGGATTGGATTTGGATTGGATTTGGATTGGATTTGGATTGGATTTGGATTGGATTTGGATTGGATTTGGATTGGATTTGGATTGGATTTGGATTGGATTTGGATTGGATTTGGATTGGATTTGGATTGGATTTGGATTGGATTTGGATTGGATTTGGATTGGATTTGGATTGGATTTGGATTGGATTTGGATTGGATTTGGATTGGATTTGGATTGGATTTGGATTGGATTTGGATTGGATTTGGATTGGATTTGGATTGGATTTGGATTGGATTTGAATTTTGAATATCGGCTTTCTTAGCCAATTTCCGGATCGATCTGATAGGATTACGCCTCACTTTGTCTCTTACTGATCTGATGACCTTCGGTGTGCGAGCGGACCGTGGACGGTCACTTCCCGGCTTCCGTGGACGTGGTCCATCAAGGAGTGTACGCTGGATATGGTAAACGGTAGCCAAGTGGCATCCCACAATTGTTGCAATTTGTTTTACGGGCTTTTGGGTGAGCAGCAAACTACCCGAGCAGAAGACAACTACATATGAATACCTTATTTTGATCTTGGATAATTGGCCTTGATATTACACCGTGTCCAATATATTCTCATACAAAATAAAACTCTATTTATTTCAAATCGATAATCCAGATTTTTTATTGGTAACTTTACTCATTATATTGCAATATAACTGATCAACCACAGCATATGTTTTGGAATAACACCGCCTTTAACCTTCTTGACCAGCTCCAGCCGTTTTTCGAAACCGTCACAGGCGTGCCGCACGACTTCCATCGGCATTTCGTCCCAAACTCCGTTTGACTACGATTTTGAATTGGTTCATATTAGACGCCCTGTGGTCATTTACCTTCGCCAGCATGTATGACCATACGAAATAATCCAAGGGATTCAGATCTGGTGAACTGAAACGCCATTCATTCTTGTCCAAAAAGTCAGTCAAATTTTCTCGGCTCCAGCCCTGAACGAGATTTGCAGTATGCGAT
>JAHHFK020002991.1:0-31799 GCA_024533555.2 Aedes koreicus | reverse complement strand
CCGAATTAATATTTGGGTGTGGGAATCAATGGCAGTAAACTTACCCCTCACAGGAACAAGTCGTACGCACGCCTCATCAGCCACGGTAATAGCTCGTTGGATCTACTCAGTGTACCATCGATGTCTTCAACGGTGTCTAGCGGCGGATTTTCATCGATGTTTCGGTCCACCAGTTGGCAGAACCGAAACCAGTCCACATGATGATAGTCCTTTCTTAGGCACCTTGGAGTAGGGACCACGTTGATACCGATTTAAGTCACCACCGGTTGATGATCAGAGCTGAGGTTGTTGAGCGCCTCCGACTTCGTTAGTGAGATGTCCGACAGGAAGAAGTCCAGGGTAGATAGATTTCCAGCCGGTGAGATGAACGTCGGTTTGTCCGGGAAGTGGATCGTGTACAGTCCATGCTGGGCGTGGTTGAACAGCAGTCTTCCGTTTTGGTTTTGCCGATAGTTCCTCCAATCTTCATGACGGGCATTCAAATCGCATCCGATGACGAAGCGGGAATTCGACCACGTGATGGTGGTGAGATCGTTGATAAATTTAGTTGCCATCCCGTTGTTGGCGGTGCACTGTTTAGGACAGTAGACAGCGATGAGTCGGATGCGTCCGGATGTCGGTTCCACCTCCACACTAAGGGCCTCGATGATGGAAGTGCGGATGTGGGGTAGAATGTTGCACTTTAATCCTTTCTTCACGATAATCGCTACACCACCCCCCCCCCCCCCTCCCCCCCCCCTAGAGTCGGTGCGATCAAGTCGAAAGATGTTGTGGTCAGGTAACCAGAAGCTGTCACCTGGCTTTAGAAGGGTCTCGGTTAGAAGGCCCACGTCGATGTTGTGCTTGCGGACGAAGTCGGCAAGCTCGATGTTTTTGCTCGGATAGAGCAAGCGTTCCAGGTGACGACGGTTAGCGCTTTAGACGCCATACTGGAAGATGAATTAACCGAGCACTTGGATCTGCTCGGGCTTGCTGCGGCACTGGCGAAGCGCACCGGTCAAATCGACGGAAATCGCATACTTCGTCTGCAGAGAACAGCTCGGGATTGTTGTTGGTTGCTGGTTGACTCCAAAATCCAGGGAGGGGGGATGAAAATCGCTGTCCACCAGAAGGGCTGGGATTTGCTTGAGGGGTAGTACCTTGCTCCCGTGGATTTGGTTGGCGACTACCACGAAGTTGCGGAAAGTCTTCCGCTGTGAAGGTCGGGACCCTTTCCGTCTTCCGTCCCGGTTGGTTGGCGGTGGAGGCTTGCTTTCGGAGTTGCTGAAGGCTTCGCGTTTCGGGCATCGACGATCCGATTGCTGGTGGGCACCATCACAATTGGCGCACTGGTACGCCACGGCTCCTTCGATGGGACAGTTGGATGTGGTGTGATTTTGGGCGCAGTTGTTGCAGCGAGCATTGATGTTGCAGTTTCGGGTGCCGTGACCAAAGTCCAGGCACTGCTGGCACTGCGTTACATCATGGTGTCCACCACGGTACGGCTCCCAGGTGACGATGATGGAACAGAGGGAGCAGATCGCTTTCAGCGCGTTGAGCGTCACCGTTCCCTTTTTGGAAATGTACCAGGTACAGGCAATCCGGGTGATACCTCACGTTTTCATTCCGCAGATTCATCCGATACACGGCGATTGGAGCCAGTTTATTCCGGTTCTGGATTTCCGATGCGATTTGTACCGGATCGAGGTTTGGCAAGCCTCTGATGACGGCCTTGAAAGGCTTCTCCCCGGGGATGTCATGAGTGAAGAATTCCGAACTGGAATCCTTCAGAAGCTTCACCACCTGGTCGTAGTCCTTTTTCGACCGAAGCATCACCTTTGTCCCTATACGGGACAGCTTGTACTCGGCTGCAATGCCGGCCGCTTGAAGGTCACCGAAAGCAATATTTTTCACCACGACCGGTGGTAGCTTCACTGTTGCTATAGGAACCGCAGCATTTAAATTTTCGACGGAGCTGCCGAAATCACCGACGTCGCTGGTGTTCATAGCTGTGCCGCCACCACGGGGGCCCACGCTTCGAGGGGTACAGCCACTGGAACCATCGAATTGGTTCTGCTTCATCTTTTTTTTCATCTTGTTGCCCTGGGCCAAAGCAACGGTATCGGTCCTGCCTTCGAGGAGCGAAAAAGGGTTGCTGCTGTCAGCCGGTCGCTTGCCGCTGGCTTTCGGTTCACCACTTGGGCCAGGTTTGCCCATACCAACACGCGGAAATGCGAGAAATCGCGGAGGTATTAATGAAGAAACAAACTGAAATAAAACCGAAAACTTTTCGGAGAGCGAACGAAAAACACGTCCGAACGTGTCGCTTGAACGATACTGAATGAAAAGAATGAGAAAATTGGGAAGGTGGTCCCTTTTTATATCGTTCACTGCTGCATATGAGACCTCCCTTGCTTACATTTGAAATCTGTGACAGGAAAGTATTGTGCATTTAGTAAATTTAGCCTGCTTAACAAAATTATAAGACATTACCTTTTTTTTCATTATTTTCAATAGTGTAAAATTGTTAAAAGATAATTTTTGATAGCTGAATTGATACGCGGGAAAATTCCAACCGATTGATGTAAATATCGTGTAAATTCATTGAGCATTTATGAAGTTATAAGCGGTTAATTTGTAACAAAATTTCGTGACGGTCGCTAATTTTTTGATTTTCAATTGACACCCTACCATTGCCGTAAGACGTAGTCTACGTCATAATCTTAGTGTGTACTATTATTATTACAGCTAAAATGTGTATTTCTATAATTCTTACAATTTATTTGATCATATTGAAATCGTCAAATTTGAACAAAGTACTAATTATCTCCAAAAACCCGATTTTAAGGTTGTGCTGAAAGAAAACCAATTATATCTCTTTAACGTTAGGCTCTGGAAACTTAGTGGGTATCTTCAGCAACTTTTCTTAAAATTACTTGTTTTACAACATTGTCGAAGACAATAACCCGTTACCTCGTAGCTGAAAAAAGTTATAATCTGAAAGAGTAGTTAAGCCCTTATAAGAGGTTAGGTGTGTTTTTTTTTTTCAAAATATGCGGAATAACATTTTGAGCAACTCTTCTGAAGACACTTAGTCCATAGAATGATGACAAAAGGGTGAAAATATTTTTGACCGTCTTTTTTTCAGAATTGTGCCAATGTGCATCGGGGTGGATTTCTTCGAACAGGACATCATTCCACCCAACTGCCCTCAATTCTGTCCAATAGAGAAATATTGGACAATTGTTAACATGAATTGAAAAAGACTGGAACGGTGACTCGGGATGCAACAGATTTGAAGATATGGTGAAATAAATTGGCTCAGGTAAGCCAAAAGGGGATCCAAAATATAATGAGTGGTATTCGAAGAAAAGTTCGATATTTCATTAAAACCGGATCGGAATAATTGATGCGCTATTTTTCCTTTAAAATGCAATAAATAAACTCCATTTTGGGTAGTCAATATTTTTATTTCATCAACATGGTTCCGAAATAGATTTGTTTTTTTTTTTGCGTCCAGATATTGCACAAAGTGCCCACTGATGTGGCAGAGGTGTGACATCTGCTAGCATATCAAAACACCTCATCGACGTTTGCCTCACACCGTAAGACTGTAACGCTTCATGAAGAGATCCTTTTTTACGGTGTCGTAGAAGGGTCCACAGGTTTATTAATTTGAGTGTGAATCCAAACAATAGAAATCACCATCACTTAATAGGTTTTATTATGAAAATATAAAGTTCATGCCGGTCCACGCCACCGCTCCACCATTAATATGTTCTTAGGCTAACTTAATTAAATTTTTCTAGCCATTTAATCTTAAAACGTGTTGTAGTCTGAGCAAAACAAAATCGAAGTGATCGTAAATTGCTTGGTAAAATATCGGATTTTTTGTTATCGCAAAGTTCTAGCTATCATTTTATTTTTTATTTATTGTAAATGATTGCAACTCACATCCCAGAAATGAGTGAGCTATCACCATCACAAATTGGGTTTTACGATCGATGAATGATTCAAACGAAGTCTAGCCTTGAATTTATGGGCACTCCATATTAATTTTCAAAATTTTACATCCCGACCAATTCCATCATCTTCGAGAACCTTGAAAATTCTCACACAACTTAGATAACCAAGAAGGTTTCACAAATTAGGTGAAACATAGTCAAATATTTATACGTTGATAGCTTCCTAAAGTAGGTCTCTTCCCACAATATGCCTCATCAAACAATCGTTAAAAAAAAAACTGATCAAATTCTCAGTTTTGCCTATTCCTCAGATCAACAGCTCAACGAAATTCTGAGGTCGTTCTTTACCTTCCTTCTCTCCGTTCAAACTTGGAGAGCAAACAACCCAACGCCAACACGACCCGAACGAACTGAAATGTCAATTTTACACCTTTGTTTGATTACAGGTTTATCGATCGTAAATCATCGTCCTGGTTGCCCGGGCCAGGTCGTCAGTCGGTGGAAAGCAAGACGCGAACCAATCAACCTGGCAGATATCCCATAGAGAGCCGGAGCAGTGCGTGAAACATGGGTTCATCATATCTAATTTAAACAAATCATCGAATCATAATAAATTTTCCTCGGTTTTCGGGCAATATGAGTTCTCTGAGCCAAGCGAATGACGATGTGGAATGTGATTGTGGTGTCTTCGGTGTAGGAGGGGCCAAGGGAGGGGACCATCATTTAACGCAGGGCAGGTGATTATAAGTTCGAAAGGTGGAATATGGATAAGCAGCTTGTCCGTTTTGGATTTCTACGCTCGCGTTGGAACCAGGTAGGTGGAACACATTAGGCGCATTAGAGTTGCCTTTCGAAACAAAAATGAGTATGTAATCATATCATTAAACACCGCTATAACCCCTTTGCCAGATCGGACAGGATACTTTCAATATCGATACGCGATGCGGGCACACCTTCCTGCCTGACCCGAGCTTTGTTGAAGAGAGCACACAAACACCGACCACCACCGCCGCCGCCGCCGAATGGCTAGTAATTTATGAAACGGGGCTAAAAGGTCATGAATTTGATACTTTTTTGGCGCCCACCTTGCTGCTGCTGATTGATGCCGCTAGAGCAGGAACATGATCGAATTTTTCAAACAAGTTTCGTTTCGCTGGAAGGATGGTGACGAGGCGCAAAATGCGTTCGGATTGAAAGATCGTAGAAGCACCTAACGCTGGCGAGCACATCTCATCCGCCTGAGCGACTAGTTGGGGGGGGTTTGAAAGATCGTTGAGCGGTGCTTAGCTGGTGAGTGATAAGTTGCGATTAGAGGGTGGATCGGGATGTTGAGCATCGTAATTATGGACATTTTGGATCTGGATCAGCGGATGGATAGAACATGATGACTGACGGTCGTTAGGACCTAATCATCTCGTACCAATCGGGGTAACGAAAATTCTAGAATTTGAACAAGCAACTTGCTCAACTTGTTATTTTTCTTAACTAGATCTTGAAAATTGACGTTGCATTTAGGGAAATCTTAGATCGCAACTCGCACAGGTGAACCAAGGGCTTACCGCATTGGCTTCTGGCTAGTCTTGCAGACCTCGTTTGTTTGTGTTACTCATTGGGACTGGGCCGAAACGTGCTCGCGCGCCCGAGCTTTGATTTGGTAATATGAGAGGGTGTTTGATTATATTTAATAAAATTCTGATAACGGCGGCTGTTTAGCTGTGGGGCTTCTGTGCACTACTATTTATTGCAGTTGCTGTTCGGCCACGGTAGATGTGAGAGAGCGAGCGCCTGCTCACAACTGGGTGCACTACTGTTGCTCGGTGGCCATCGTTGTACCCACGCCGGTGAAGATTAATGTTAAGGTCTTATTGCAAAATTGCAGGTTTCGAAATTCAATTTCATGAATTCTCCCGGTGGTGTTGGTGCCAGCACCACGCAGTGGTTTATTATTTATGGAGTGTGATATCATCTCTCGGTGGTGTTGATGCCACAGACTGAAACCAGTAGGGTTTCCTTTTCGCACCACCCGGGTTATGGGCTGAGAGATGATTAATTTTGTGACAGATGGAGCGCTCTTCAAATTTGTAACCGTCGACGTTCCTAACAGACCTCTAATCTGCTGGTGTGAGAACAATAGCTTGCAGCTTTTGCTGAAGCAAAAATTAAAAAAAATCGATGGGGACGATCAACCTGGTCGAGCAAACACCTTTTCCTGTTGATGTTTCCCTCTCCGGTTTGTGACGAGATGGCAAGTAGGTCCTGGCAGGATTGGTTGAAAAGGTGTGCAATCTGTAAAAGCGAGGGAATCCAGCATCCCACCGGAACAGAAACAGGCAAAAAACAAGAGAAAACAGGAACCAAAACGAGATTTGTTCACTGTGATACACATTTTATGACCGGGTGCTGATCCTGTCCACACACATGCAGCGCTCAGCCCTCTCATTTAGATACACCGTTGAGAGACGCTTGCCTCATCTCCCTACTGTGCTTCATTATTCTACTGTTTTGCCAATCTCCGATTTCAGGTTGTTGTTGCTTTTTGGAACAGTTTCTCCCCCCATAGGAAGCTTGGAAGCAACAATAGCCACCGTCAACCCCTATTTCAGGTTGGAAATTTTTAACGAACTCTACCCCTCATTACTATTAAACATATTGAGAGTGGTTTTCAATTTATTCCGATGCTCTGTACATTTCAGCTTTCAACGTTGTTTTGCACCTTGAATGTCATGACTAACGTGAATCGCATTGTGTTCAGTGGACTGGTTTGTTCCGATAGTTCACGGATAAGGACAACCTTGAACAACCGCAGAGACAGTGGCGTAGCGATGGTATGAGACTGACCTCTACTGGCTTGGCTTGGAAATTTTGATGTTGGATGACATCCTTTGGGAACGTATGAAGCTTTAAATTGGAAGAATCTGAAAGTGAAACCGTCACGTAAAGTGGTCAGTGTGTCAAACTGTCACTGTTGTCATATTGTTGCAATTGTGGTCGATTATGAGCAAACGTGGCACCCATCTTGCGGAAAGCTTTCTTATACACAGTTGATCATTTAAAATTGGCACGACTGAGCCATGTAAGATGCTTATGGCTTTCACAATCTCTCTTACTTTCAATCTCAGATCGACAATTCACATATTGTGAATTTTTGCTATTGTTTCGAATGAAGAGTGGCGTCCAGAACGTTTGGTATATTCCGTGCTTGTACGGCCACCTCGAAATTCAGTGAACCACCTTTTAACCATCGAAATTGATGGTGCAGAATCACCAAAGGGTTAACAGTGGGTCCAAAAAGTATTCGTCTGCGTACATATTTTCTAGAAGAGCGCAGTGTTGAAACATGTTAGAAGCAAAATAGTACAAGTAACGATCAAATGTGTTAGAAGAGAGGGCTACATAGCATTATTGTTAAAAAAAATTAAAAGTAATCCAAATCCTTAGCGATAACATCGATTCATACCTTAAACATTCATTTTTACGCTAGCTCATAAAGTATTCGTCCACTTGAATAGAAACCGCTTAAAAGATCCACACGAGAGTGACCCTCTTTGCCAACGCATGAGCACTCTGGTGGAACCAAGCTGAAATCTACTTAATGACAGATCACTGCATGTTTTTATTTTGATTGTCCTTGGAGTAGAACGTAAGAAACGCCATGGGTCGGAAAGAAAATTCATCTTGCGTTTGCATAATCAGTGCCAATCATCTTACGAGATAGCAAAACTTGTAGGTAGACACCGTTCGACCATTCAATCGATAACTGATCACATTTGCACTACAAAAACTTTGCAGAACAAAAAACGGAGTGGACATGCTCGATCGTTAACTGAACACGATGAGCGGTTTATTTTGAGGGAAATCAAGAAAAACCCAAAAATAAGTGCACCAAAGTTAATCCAAAATACCTGCAAAAGTATCATAGTATCATCAGTCGTCAGTCAGTCAGTCAGTCAGTCAGTCAGTCAGTCAGTCAGTCAGTCAGTCAGTCAGTCAGTCAGTCAGTCAGTCAGTCAGTCAGTCAGTCAGTCAGTCAGTCAGTCAGTCAGTCAGTCAGTCAGTCAGTCAGTCAGTCAGTCAGTCAGTCAGTCAGTCAGTCAGTCAGTCAGTCAGTCAGTCAGTCAGTCAGTCAGTCAGTCAGTCAGTCAGTCAGTCAGTCAGTCAGTCAGTCAGTCAGTCAGTCAGTCAGTCAGTCAGTCAGTCAGTCAGTCAGTCAGTCAGTCAGTCAGTCAGTCAGTCAGTCAGTCAGTCAGTCAGTCAGTCAGTCAGTCAGTCAGTCAGTCAGTCAGTCAGTCAGTCAGTCAGTCAGTCAGTCAGTCAGTCAGTCAGTCAGTCAGTCAGTCAGTCAGTCAGTCAGTCAGTCAGTCAGTCAGTCAGTCAGTCAGTCAGTCAGTCAGTCAGTCAGTCAGTCAGTCAGTCAGTCAGTCAGTCAGTCAGTCAGTCAGTCAGTCAGTCAGTCAGTCAGTCAGTCAGTCAGTCAGTCAGTCAGTCAGTCAGTCAGTCAGTCAGTCAGTCAGTCAGTCAGTCAGTCAGTCAGTCAGTCAGTCAGTCAGTCAGTCAGTCAGTCAGTCAGTCAGTCAGTCAGTCAGTCAGTCAGTCAGTCAGTCAGTCAGTCAGTCAGTCAGTCAGTCAGTCAGTCAGTCAGTCAGTCAGTCAGTCAGTCAGTCAGTCAGTCAGTCAGTCAGTCAGTCAGTCAGTCAGTCAGTCAGTCAGTCAGTCAGTCAGTCAGTCAGTCAGTCAGTCAGTCAGTCAGTCAGTCAGTCAGTCAGTCAGTCAGTCAGTCAGTCAGTCAGTCAGTCAGTCAGTCAGTCAGTCAGTCAGTCAGTCAGTCAGTCAGTCAGTCAGTCAGTCAGTCAGTCAGTCAGTCAGTCAGTCAGTCAGTCAGTCAGTCAGTCAGTCAGTCAGTCAGTCAGTCAGTCAGTCAGTCAGTCAGTCAGTCAGTCAGTCAGTCAGTCAGTCAGTCAGTCAGTCAGTCAGTCAGTCAGTCAGTCAGTCAGTCAGTCAGTCAGTCAGTCAGTCAGTCAGTCAGTCAGTCAGTCAGTCAGTCAGTCAGTCAGTCAGTCAGTCAGTCAGTCAGTCAGTCAGTCAGTCAGTCAGTCAGTCAGTCAGTCAGTCAGTCAGTCAGTCAGTCAGTCAGTCAGTCAGTCAGTCAGTCAGTCAGTCAGTCAGTCAGTCAGTCAGTCAGTCAGTCAGTCAGTCAGTCAGTCAGTCAGTCAGTCAGTCAGTCAGTCAGTCAGTCAGTCGTGTTCGTGAACATAAGTATTTTTGTGAATAAAAACCCGTTTTTCTCACCAATCTTACGTCTTAACATTTATCGGTGTTCACAAATGGATTGTAGGAGGTCCATTCCATGAAATCCAAGCCTTACAAACAAAGGGCTAGTTTTTAGGCAGGAAAATCATATTTCGACGGATATTTAATCTATTTTTTCTCAAAAAACTGGACGTGATACAGCACTTTTGAGACCATATTTGGATTCAGCTAGGCCAAATCTACAAAATTCAACATATTCACTCGAAGGAGTGAAACACTGCCGACTAGTGCTATTTATATATTAAAAAAATTCCGATACTACAATTAGCCGCTTTGAAGTGATTTGAACCACCAG
The DNA here is from genome assembly GCA_024533555.2 of Aedes koreicus. NCBI lineage: Eukaryota > Metazoa > Arthropoda > Insecta > Diptera > Culicidae > Aedes > Aedes koreicus. The sequence goes on along the minus strand of JAHHFK020002991.1, from coordinate 22,253 downwards.
TAAGAATGCTGTTGGGAACACTCATAAAGTGTGATAATGGTTCATATTTATTAACATAAAACAGTTATTAAAACGCTTTAAAACCTTTTTGGGGCAGTTTAAATTAGTTAGGATGCTGTTGAGCGTCTTGAATACCCGTTGCTTCTTCGTGATTTATCTAAGACAGCTGAAATCGTACAGAGAATCAACAGAATGTCACTTGGGAGAAGTAAATTATTCTCAATGAGTAACTCCTGGTGTGCTCATTTATACATCATTAGTGAAAGGAAAGGAATAATAGTTCGATACTCGTTGTAATAAAACGCCGTATATACTGCTGTACCCCAACCGGTTTTTGTATTATTTTCCACTTATGATATCTAACGGTAGTGCACAATTGAAATATTCATATATAAGCAACAATTTAATCAAACAGTAAGCATGGTATTGGGACCACTACCAAAATGCGATGCTGGTTTTACATAAAGAAAACAAGGTGAATGTGAAGTTTGCTTGAGAGATGATTTAGACTGATTAAAACAAACAATAAGGATCATCAAAAAGTTTGATGATGGGTTTATTTTGAGAAAACAAGGTCAATTTTAAGTAACGCTTGAGAGCTGGTATAAACTGATATATATCAACAGTATGATGGTGTGATACTGTTGATGTATATCAGTTTATACCAGCTCTCAAGCGTTACTTAAAATTGACCTTGTTTTCTCAAAATGGTGGTTTTTCATTGAGAAAACAAGGTTCGCTTGAGAGCCGATTTGGCCCTAGTTAAACCCACAGTAAGGTTGTTGTTGGAGCTATCTACAAAGTATGATAGTGTTTTTTTAAAATATTATTATGAAAATATGGTACATTTCAAGTGACGCTTGAAAGCCGATACAAATTGATTTAAATCAACAGTAGGAATGATTTTGAGACCACTCACAGAGTGTGATGGTTATTTATCATTGATAAAAAAGGTTAATTTAAATTATCGCATGAGATTTAAACCAACAATAGGGATGCTATTCAGACTATCGATAATCGATTTCACCATTTAAACCAACAATAAGGACAATAAGGATGCTATTTGGGCTACCCACGAAGTGTGATAGGAAATTTTCGTTGGAAAACAACCCGACCAAAAGGATATAACATAAAAATGACAAAATCATAACAAAGCTTTTTACGACTAATTGATTATGAAATCAATTTGTTAAATTGTTGTTTTCATGTGAACAATTGTAAAACATACTTGTAACAAATAAAGATATAATGCCCTGGGGAGGCACAATCAGCGTAAAGAAATAAATTAATTCTAACTTGTTCTGATATGATTTGCTACATCTGTTGCTACAAACTGTTACAAAAGTTTTGTTTATTTTATATCTTTATCATTGTTTTCTATAAATTTGTTACCTCTTGAGGATTTTTTGTTACAATTTCCGTTATTTTAACTACACCCATGATCTAAATTTCAACAACCTCTGTTATAAAAATAGCGCAACTGAATAACAAAACTTGAAATTGTTTCGTTCTGGTCGGGAAGGAAAATTTGAAGTAATACTTGAGAACAAGTTTGGCTCCATTTAAGCCAACAGTAAAGTTGCTTTTCTTGTGTGGTAGCAAAAACCAAAACCCAACCAAAAGGGTATAACATAAAAACAACAAAATTATTGTAAATCTTGTAACGACTATTATGATATACACTGATTATGATATATACTGATTATGATATAAATTTGTTAAAGACTTTTATCTAGATAATTGCATAACATACTTACAACAAATTAAGATATAAAGCCCCGCGAGGCACAATATCCAAGAACAATAGGCCTAAGTGATGAATATGAATGGAAGCTGGATAAAGCCTATGGAAAGTATCCCTTATACCATTTGTGAAACGTCACGTATAAATTGGGAAGTCGGAAATCCCACTGTTCATCATGAATCCATCAAATACTCGAGTATTAGTACACCAAACTAAAGAAGTCTGCCCATTGCAGACGAAAAACGCGTATCTATCAAGATGAGTAATAAAGGTAGTTGAAATTAAATGGAAATTACTAATCTTTCTTCTCATTTTCCAGTTATAGGTATTTCAATGAAAAGTTCGCACTCACCAAGATTCTGAAAACAAAGTTAAAAAAAAAATTCAGCGTGTCATTTAACAAAACGAGCTCTGCTGAGAGATCAAACTCTTTTATTCAACATCCCAGCAAGTCTCTTGGAAATGCGTGTAAAGCCTCTGCTTCCAAGAAAGTGAATATCACGTCAACATATCCTACCCTCTTTTTATTTGACCTGCATTCGGGTGAAGTCAGCGCTGGTATTGCCTAATCTGTTGGTTCTCTGTGTAATAAAAACTCGGTCATAATGTAGTAGCAACTCATGTTTTCTCATGCTGCTTCTGCTCATGCTGAAATAGAAGAACTTGGTGAGACCATTCCAACAACAGACTAACTTATTTCTGCTCATAACGATCAATACTTATTTCGCAGTTTTTGGCATTTCTTTAGCTTTTACTTTAGTAGAATCGACTACACGAAATATGTACAAAAATTTCTGTTTATTGTGCCTTGATCTAAACATCCTACAACGTGACCGTGAAATAAATAAGCAAAATATGTTAAAAATTTGGAGAAGGACTGACGGCCTGTCACGCATTTTCATACCGTAACGCTAAATACTTTTGTTTGCTTGTTAGCTAGAAAGAACATTTCTCAGGTTGATAAATCGGTTTGTCAATTTAGTTCAATGTAACCAATAGGTTAAAGGAGGTTATTTATTTGGCTTCTGTGATTATTTTGTGGCTCAATCAGTGTAACGGGATGAAATGATAGCCTAGCTCCTTCATTCTACCTTATGTTATTAAAGTGTGTTCCGATCAAAATTTGTTCAAACAGTTATGTGTGAGTCGATCAAGGTTTTTATTAATAAGTCAAATTGTTTTTTTTTTTCAAGTTCATTTAGTATAGAACTCAGGAGAAATATTCAGCTAAGCTTCCATTTAACCGAATGTGAATTGCCGGGTCTTTCGTTTCATACCTGCAATAAGATTTTGTACAGTCTCCTTGTCCGCTTTATTCGCCGCAGAACGCCAGTTTGCCTTGAACTGTTTCTCGCTCACAACAGCTTTTTGAGTCTTCTTAAGGTACCGCCTGACGATGGCCCAATATTGTTCGATTGGGCGGAGCTCTGGCGTGTTGAGAGGGTTCTTGTTCTTGAGCACCACTTGAACGTTGTTGGCAGCATACCACTCCATGGCCTTTTTTCCGTAATGGCAAGATGCCAAATCTGGCCAAAATAGAACGGAACAATTGTGTCTCTTCAAGAAAGGCAGTCGACGTTTCTGTAGGCACTCGCTCAGATAAATTTCCTGGTTGACGGTTCCGGATGCAATGTAAACGTTGCTCTTCAAGCCACAGGTACAGATGGCCTACCACACGACATATTTCTACACGAACATTGACAGTTTAATGTGCTTGAAAATATATGCCACCTTTCCTCGTCCGGTTGCCGTATAAAATTCCTGTCCAGGAAGCTGTTTAAAGTCTGCCTTGACGTAAGTTTCATCGTCCTGTACCACGCAATCAAACTTCGTCAGCATCGTTGTGTACAACTTTCGCGATTGTGCTTTGACCGATGTGTTTTGTTTATCGTCGCGATTTGGAGTCACCACTTTCTTGTAAGTCGACAGTCCAGCTCGTTTCTTAGCTCTATCCACGGTTGAAGGCGCAACTCCCAGCTTCTTTCCGACATCTCGGACGGAGAGGTTGGGGTTCCGCTCAAAACAGCGGGCAATTCTTTTTGTCGTCGCTGTGGCCTCCGGCTTTCGATTTCCCCTCGATCCAGCTTTCCTGGCTGTCGACAAACGTTCACCGAACACTTTCAATACGTTGGTAACAGTTGATTTAGCCACATTCAACAATTTCACCAACTTGGCGTGAGAGTAGTTTGGATTTTCGCCATGCACGTGCAAAATTTTGATGCGTTGCTTCTCTTCCTTCGACGACATTTTGATAACTGAAGTGCTAATCTCGAAATCAAAATAGAGGCATGATGCTACACGTACATATCTTCAAAATGAGGGGTGTGCAAAACCTTTTTAATGCACGATGAAAGGAAATGCGTCAAGTTTGAGTCGACCAAATTTTGATCGAAACACCCTTTAAATCAGCCATAATCAACAAAATCATGTTGTTATCGGGATTACTGATTAATTCCAAAGCAATTGAGACATTATTAATCAATTTATAGTTATTCACATCAGTGCAATGTTTGATCCTTAATTTTTAAGACACCATGACTTCGCTGGTTATGCTGAACAGATTATCTGCATGATCTTCGAACTAGAGCTTCCATTTCCCGGTGGTTTTCGGCATCCCGGGATTCGGGAAATTTAAATTCTATTTCCTGGGAAATCCCGGGATCCCGGGACAATGATACATTTTCTCACACAATGTTGGGAATCATTAATTGCGTTTTATATAAGCATTGGTCATATGAAATAAGCAATAACAAATGAAAAAAAAAACGTTTGATGGGTACATAATTATTAGAATTACGACTTTCTCTTAGAAAATGATTTCAAAAATAAAATTACAATAACTTTTTCATCAGAAATGGACGAACGCTTCTTGCTGCAAACATTTGCCGAATCGGAGAAAACCCGTTCGCTGTCGGTAAAGGTCGGTTTGGTGGATTTCAAGTTGTCAAAAAGTTTGAGCAGATTGTTCGTCAACTTTACGGTTAAATAGTTCGTACAGCATGGCTTCCTCATAGATAAATTATTCACGGTCTACTGACTCAATTGAGTGATTTCTTTGTGAATGTTCTTAAATAGCACTCTCCAGTTCCTGCTGGAGAGTAAGTTCATCCGGGCGCAGCGATGAACTACTTGAATTTGGTGACACGCATGTTTCATGATTTACCATTTCTAGTTCAGAAATTTCATTATCTACGACCTGGAGCACGTTGACATTTTGCTAGTTGAGCCCATTAGGCTTAGTGGCGTTTAACGCACGACACGACAGTGCCATTTGGATCACACACTACAGTGCGAGTAAGAAGGAAAATCAGTTGGAGGAAAAAAACCATAATTCCTCTGAATGTGCCAGAAAGTGAAAGGTGATTAAACATCAAGAAGCCTAATATGCTTGTATTTAAAAAAAATCATCAATGAAACCAGTTCCTTACTTTGTCGCGAACAGATTCTGTCATGTACTGCGTCATGTAGTTCATTGGAAATTGTGCTATTCTGCTGCTTAATCTAATCTAATCTAATCTAATCTCACACTAACGCAGCCAATTCTTGAAAGCATCCTGGAAAATGACGTCTTCTGGAATGCATCATTTTTCTTGTCATCGGCCAGGCCAACTGCGTAGTGTGTGCCGCAGAGAGGATTCCAAGAAATAGAGCGATTCCAGAAAGTGTGTCTGAAATCGCTCTACTACTCCGAATCAAGGGAAGGAAGAAAGCGTGGACCTCCCGTACCAAACGCCTCCATATAGAGTTAAATAATGTGATAATTTGTATTTATCGTTGGGAGCATAGATGCTAGAAAGATTAGTTTATTTGCTCCTTTTGCCTGTGGGTGGACTTTTGGCATTTGAACCAAAAGTCTGGCAATAATTTGCCATGGTTATAGCGCCTTATCTCGCTCACTGAAATTTAGATTGAAATTTAAAATTTACAGAATAATACACTGTGCTTCCACTATATACAAGCTCATCGATTTAGAACCACCCGGTGGAGACTTGGGCCTATACCCAATGATTTCATTATCTCCAATCCGCTCAACCAATCGCAATGTTTTGTGATACAGTGGACGGATTATTATAATTTGAGATAACTCAATGCAGACGTCTTCCAAAATTGGCAGATCGACAGGCAATCGGTGGAGACCCACCTGGTACCTCACAGCAAGATGCTTAGAGGCGGACCGGAAGATTTGATGAGCTACCTCCCCCTGTGCAATTCTGCTGCTTAAGTTAAGAAAGAAAGAAAAATCAAGCTGCCTTCAGCAGTTAGCAAGGTCACTTCTCATCTACCTATCGCTTCAGACACTAGTCTGATTCTAGTTCTCAAAGTTCTTTTTGAAAATAAACACGGGCGTTAAAGCTCACTAATGTTTGAGTACATAGAACTCAAATACGCAAAAAGTGAATTTACTGTTCGGGAAAACTGATAGCAAAATATCATTGAGAACGATATTCATTAATTTCCAAACAGAGACGGTCAATGCCAAAAAAGTTACTCAACCACTGAGTTACGCCACTAAAAAGAGATTTCAGTGAACGAACGGCACAGAAATTTGAGCCTTTAATATTGTTTGCATCAGCCGTTAATATTAATTGCTTCAGTTTGTAATGTTGAGTAAATGCAACACATAATTCCAACTCAGCTGTTTAAAATTATCCAAATTTGAGTTTTGGTCACACAAACTCGCAAAAACGGAGGTTTCTAAATTGGATAAAATTTGGAAAACATAACAAAAAAAACCTGGTATGCATGGGATCCCGGGATTAGTTAAAATATTTCCCGGGATCCCGGTAATCTCGGGATTTTTCATCCCGGGACATCCCGGGATGGAAGCTCTACTTCGAACTATCTAAATTAGGCTAAATTGCTCCGAGTAATGCAGCCTAGAAGTACAAAAAATAGTCACACGTTATTAACCAACTGTTCACATAAAAAAATAACAATAATTTAACGAGAAAACCTTAGACCCAATATAAAGGACATGTTATTTTCGCAGTACCCAACTCTGGCCTGTTGGATTAATAACGTAGTAAAAATGTTGTTATTGGTAAAATTTTCAATGGTAATGTATGAGTTTGCGTTTGTATATTTTTCAAATGGCTCAACCAAAGGAACAAAATCTGTGTAGAGTGAATTGTAATGTTTTCATTATCGAATGTCCGGTAAATAATATGTGAAAATCAATGAAATGTTTCAAAGTAATTTTAGTTTAGTTTGTTTGTGAAATTATGTGTTGGGTAGAGTGAATACAGCTGAAAATGTCTTTAATCAGAAAATCATATAAAAAAAACCGTTCGAAGACAGCATTTAATAGTAAATCTCTCGAATGGGACAAAGTTGCATCTACGTATAGACCCAATTTGGTGTCTATGGACCTACATTACATCCATATCCCTCGAAAGTCCCTGACTTTATAAAATGAGTTGTTTAACTTTTTGAGGTAGTGCGTATACCAAATGGCTTATTAAACATATCTAAGCCAGTGTACAACTAGTTAAATATCGCTTCTAGCTCAAATACTTCATGAGTTATAATAAAACATGTAATCGATTGTTGCATATTAGGCTGAGTCAAGGGACACACACACCTTTTATAATCTTTATGGAGTTGAAATAAGTTCATTTGTTGTTTTTTTAGAGCAAACGTTCAAGTTTTTTTTACTACTGTATGATGTATGATGTATGATATGTACTACCACCCATTGTAGCTCGGAAACTAGTCCGACAGCAATGGGCTCTCCTCTCTGTTAGACTTGATCAAGCTTTAATAACCACTGATTATCCTAATCATGCCACTGTATGAAGGGCCAAAAAGGGATTGGTGGATCGATATGCAACATCACTTATACGTATCCACAGGGATATAAGGAATCTCCTTCTAACAACAAGATTGAACAATTGGTCAAAAGAGCAAGCTATTTAACAGGAAGATGCCCCAATGGGCGGGAAGAAGAGCCAACCCTCTATTCACAAACTGTTAGCAATGGGGAGTTGGCATTCCCACTCTACCCATCCAGAGTGCTTCAATCGGGTGCCCTGATGGTCCCTCCCATTCCCATGAAATATTTATATAATAGTGTACATATTTATTTATGTTACTGAAAAATACTACAAGCATTCGTATCGATTATATATGATCTTCGTTCGGTTGATCCTGAAATGCAAGAAATGTTGTATAGTGTTAAAGAGAAGAGTTCTGTGGTTCGCGCTTAAGCACGTTTTCGTTCGTTTTCAGCGATAGCAGCAATTCACTAAAATCTTGGTTTGAGGTATCCTTAAAAAGTTTGTTACATGTATTGAAATTTAATCATTTTATTTTGCTCTTATTTACTGGTCACTATTTGCTGCTTGATACTGATTTTATAACCTTATCTATGAAGTAAAATCAATGAAACCACAATTATCAAATATAATAATATTGCGAGTAATGATAGAGTAATGACAAGGACTGAACTGTAAAATCAGACACAAGCTAAATGAATACAGCGCTGTATGAATCATATCCGCTCGAATTTGGTATAATATTCATTTGCAAAACGGTAATGAAAAATACATTCAATAATAATTGCAAAAGCCTATCACCGACTCCGTTGCCACCTCCTGACATCCAATGGATTGTTACTGAAAAATAAATAAAAATTAGATATGTATTAATATCCTCCTAGTCCTGGAAAAGCTGAAACAGAAATATCTTTTCTTCAAACTGTTCTAGTAACATTTCAAAGATAGCAATTGGAGTAATCGAAGAGTCCAGTTTGATGATATCTGAAATAAATAGCTTATTCAATAATAATACCACTAAACCAAATATTTAAATATAATCCTATACTGCTTCTAAACATGCCTCTTTTTATGAATTTTGTGAAAATAAATTTTATTTTAGAATTTTATAATGTCATTAAATATAAATTGAGCCTTTAATGCTTGTCATGTTGCTCCAAGCTCTTACATGGTTTTGGAATGCAATGATGATTCTAAAGCGTGCTGAAATTATTATTAAAATGAGAATGGAAAATATACAATATGATTTAGAGGTACACGATCTTCAGTCGCACCTCCTCACTTCGCTATTGTCAGATTGACAACATTGCCCACGCTACGCCAACCAGCGTCTCCATATTTCAGCTGGCAGTCTTTTGTGATCATATGACTCGTGGAGGCGTGAGGTAGGAACTTGTGAGGACCCGAGGTCGGTTGCACCCTCCCTCGAAGTTGTCAACTCACCATTTGAAGCCCGTTCAAGTTATTTTTACTACTACTTATTAACTTTTTTTACAATTATTTTTTTAACCTAGAAGTTCGATTATGATTCTGTTGGAGGATTTCTGTTTCATTGTCTCATTAAATAAGCAAATTGTCTTATAATTTGGCAAAAAGAACAGCAAATTTGGTTCTGCAATGCTCCATTCTTCAATTATGTTTTTTTTTATAAAATAAATAAGTGATGTCTGGGAACATAAAAATATTTCAATTGAAGTTTTGTGGTAAATCTGGCAATACAGAATTTGAAAAAAAAAAAAACGACTTATATATCCATAAACTCTATGCGTGTCCAAAGTTTCACAAACATTTAAGACTGTTCAATCTGAAACCAATACGATGTTAAAGAAAACTCCCTAGTTGAAAGCCATCCGTCAAATATGCTTGCTTTTGCATTGACGGTATGATTCTTATTATCCTTTCTACGCCACTGACAACTCTGAAAAGAATTGGAACGCAACATGTTGTTCCAAACCACCGTTCACCCGAAACCCGGAAAAACTTGTTCTCAAATCCAACCGATGAACCTAATGCACCGTACACACCAAACCGTGTGCACATTATTATTACAATTTGAAGAGCAACTATCACGACCGACCAACCAACCGACCGGAGGCTTATTACGAATTCATAAAAATAAGAATACACATCTCACACAGAAAAAAAAAGTATCTCCCCGTGTGACAACTCTCCAAACAACGAGGAAGGTTAAAAATATTTACCCATCTGGGATCACAATCCAGCAAGAGCCGCAATCCGGTTTCCGGATGACGACCAATTAATTTCCACACGCACCTCTTCGCCGGGAGGTTCGATGACGAGACAAATTCTCCGCATCGAGGAAATGCTCTGGAATGGCTCCCTCCTTGGAAACCGTAATCCTTTTGACCCCTAGGAGATAACTCTGTTAGTGTGCCCGGGGAACAAGAAGATGAGACTCATTATGCCCTGGCTGGGCTTAATTTATGCACGCTCAACTGCAAGCAAATCGGTCAGGTAGGCAAACTGTTTTTATTTTCGGTGAAGCACTCGGATGGATTCATTCGAGCGTAATGATTCAGCGCATTACTCATCCTGACTTGCGGGTCCTAGCCTGTCGGATGAAAGGTGATGCAATGAAAAAATGGGTCTAGATTTATGATAATTTTACGGAATATTAATAAAATTCCGTGATGTAACGGTTATTTATTTTCCGGATTCGAGCCGAACTCGTGGGAATCGAGCTGCAATCTCTTAAAGTTGATTATGAAAAAAAAATACTTCGTCAACGTCGCTGTCGGAAAGTTGTGAGGAAAAGACCACTTTTCCTTCTGCTGCTCTAATTCAGTCTAGGCGGTGACGAGGGCGCTTCCTGTTGGAACGCGATCGAAACGACGGACCACTCTCCCAATTGGAAGCCGCAAATCCACCGACAGTTGTGAACTCCACCGGCTTCTGCAAGCACACCCACTCTTCGAATCGGTGATGCGATGGCAGGATGTGTTAGACAACAGCTCTCTCCCTCCCATTTTTTTAGGTAACCGCCGCATCCAAACCAGACTTGGAGAAGTGCTGGTCTTAGCCCGAGAAAGTGGCGGTCGATAATTCCCGATCTCACTTCCTCACTTGTCGCTTTCGCGATGCCACCGGTGCTACCGGTGCTGCTGCTGTTTAGCATAATAAGCAAATCAAACCGAAATCAGTTCCATAGTCGGTGCGTTGGAGTTGGAGCGGATGGCTTCAAACCGAAATTGCTAGATGCTAACGAGATGAACCTTCATCGGCACGTACCAACGCATCACCGGTCAGGAGGGGCAAAGTGGTCTTCCGGTGGATAAGCTTGCGCAGATGTGTTATTCAGCGTGGAAAAGGATGGCTGTGGGTGGAACTGAGTCTGGGTTTTGCTTCTTCCGTCTCGTCTGGTTCGTATGATTAGTCCATGGCTTGCTAGTTTTCTGATTGTTGTTTAAGAAAGTACGTGCTTTAGCAAGTGCACGATGGTTTTGTCAACATATTCATGTAGTAATCATCAAATTATTTAAAAAAGCCCACGAAATCAACCTTACTCTTATAAAAGGGTACACCCTAACTACTTTTATAAATGTTTAATTTAATAATTTTGTCACATTTAATCTCATTTTACGATTTTTTTTTTACAAGAACGAAAATTTCTAGATGGTAGTTTCGCAAGGATTTTCAAAAGTAAAACACATTTTTTCGAAATAAGCTCAGATGATTTTTGTTTGGTCCATAGAAAGGAACCTCTCATTAAAAACAATTCACCAACAAACATGGAAGATCAATGTTTACTCCTATCTCTGAAGATATTTTAGTTCTGTTTATTAACAACGGTTTCAATCATAGGCGTAGCCAGAGGGGGGCAGGGTGGGGCCGTTGCCCCCCCCCCCTAACTTTTGATTTTATTTTTAGATTTTTAATGTTTGTTTCCAGTTTTTATTATTTATTTTAATGTTTGTGAGATCGTCCCTGTACCTCAATGAAAAAGCGTGAAGTCACCTCGATTTTGTAATAAGTTGTAGCAAAAAAGCGCAAAAAGTGGGCATCCATGAGATTTTTTTTTTTAAATAGTAAACCCAACCTAGCTAACCTAGCGTATCTAAAAAAATATCTCTAGCCTGTAATGTTAACTATGATTCAAGCATTGATTGTTTTTTCCCGCTAGCTGAAAGTGGAAAAAGCTATGCTCAGTTCAACTTGCAGTTCTAGGCAATCAAAAAACGTTATATTTTAACCAATGTTATAGCTTTCGGAAGTCAAATAACACCAGATTGAGAAACATAATTCATAATTCATAGTTGGAAAGTGTATCAACGGAAAATGTATATTTGAACTATTCATGATATGGGCCAAACCGATCAATGTTACCCCGCCGATCAATAATATCCCGTTTTACGGTACTGTAGTTTCGTATTATTGAGAATATACGTTAATCATATCTTACAGTTTGATTCAGTATTTTGAAATATTGTTTCTGTATCCAGGAGATATTATTGGAGCACATGCTACCATATAATCCAGGTGAAACGAGACGAATCGTATTCGATTTTCAGACCAGTAATTTGATAAGCGTGTGAGAAAGCAAGACAGCATGCTAATCAGTGCAAGAAGTTGCAGTGGTCTTGTCCTATTCAAAGATTTTATCCCTTTCTATGAGCATGAGCAAGATAATGAGCATGATTGACCGCCCAAGGTTGCTACTACGTTGCTGCCAGATAAGCTGTTATAACACAGAGAACCAACAGATGATGGTTGAGACTAGCATACATCCTCAATGTATAAAAACTGGTCATCCCAAACTAAGGCAATACTGGCGCCTGCTTCACCCGAATGCATGTCAAGAAAAGGGTAGGAATGTGTCGACGTGATACTCGTTTTATTGGAAGCCGAGACCGCCTCTGCACTTTCACTGGGATGTTGGATAACAGGATTGGGTGGCAGCAGGATTTTTTTTGGTAAACGATAAGCTGAATTCACGCGGCGTTTAGTGAAATATTTAAATATTATTACCGATTTCTGATTTGAACCTATTCAAACCAACAGTGAGGATGCTATTGGGGCCACTCACAAAGTGTGTTGGTGGTTTTTCATTGGAAAAACAAAAAGAATCTCTATAATGCAGGAGATCCGATTTGAACCGATTTAAACCAATAGTAAGGATGGTATTGGAGCCACAAAAAGGTATAGTGGCTTACTTTCTCCAAGTGACACGGTGAGTATGGCAAACCAATATTATGGATGAAAATGAATTGTGATCCTCACCACCGGTCCATCAGCCCGGCAAACCACCACATCTCACCATGAAGCATTTTTGTAGTTTTTTTTTTCTATGCTCACTCGATCACTCGCATCGCTGAATAACCGAAACAATACGAAACGCGCCATGGCCGATAGCAAAATAGTGCGTAGTTAAGCATCGACACAACCCTTCACAGCCGATGCTCGAAGCATACTCTTTTTCATAAACTTTCAATTTTTACAACTGTATCAATCAAGTAAAGGCTTCTTAATAACAATCTATGCTAATCCATTTAAATTTGCGATTGAGGGATTTGGTAAAAATAAGAGTGCGTAGATGCATTTCGTGCCTTCTGGCAACTTTATGCTTCTATTGATGTCCAGGCTCATCCGTTTAGCACCAGCCGGGGGAGACTGGTTCCTATACAATGATTTCGTTATCTCCAATCTGCTCAACCAATCCCAATATATTGGAAGGATTATTATAATTTGAGATAACTCAATGTAGACGTCTTCCAAATTTGGCAGATCGACAGGCAGTCTACCAGTGGAGACCCACCTGGTACCTCATAGTAAGATGCTTGGAGGCGGACCGGAAGATTCGAGAGTTACCCTCCATTCAAAGATTTTATCCGCTTCTATGAAAAAAAAGCGCTGAATTTATGTGCGATGGCTCGGCGCGTGTTCATAAATAGAAGAATGTTTGTAACAAAACGGATCACCGGATAGAATACATACATAAGCACTCGGTTAGAATTCGGTTTTAAAACAATACTAAGTTGAATACGTTCATTGGTAGGAAATTCATCAATGAAATACATACCACAACAAGTCGAGAACACTTGCATGAACCCAGAAAAAAGCTAATATTAAAGTCGATGTTCATTACTTCTCATTCTAAATTTGATTTTGGAAAAGTGCTCTGCTGGTGAGTGCACATTGTGTGAATTGCGCAATGATTTTTGTAAATTATTAGCAGTTCTTTGATTTATTGTTATCTGGTAGTACCATAAAAAAAATAAAAAAAAAAAAAAAACAAACAAAAAAAAAAAAACCCCGCCACAACCAACAAAAAAAAAAAAATAAAAAAAATTTTTTTTTTTCAAATTGAAAAAAAAATTTTAATAACATTCAATAATGCACCGTTTTTGTATAATACTACTCAGAAACACTCCAGGGCTGCAAAATGGTGAGTAGACACCTGGGATGGAGCGTGCGTCCACGCAACATAGCTATGGTCCTCACAAGTTCCTACCTCATGCTTCCACGGGTCAAGAGATGACAAAGACCGCCAGCTAAGGGTTGCGTACTTAGCTGGTAGTGCAGCCTGGGCACTGTTGTCCTTCTGACTTCAGCTAGATTGAGGAGGTGCGTGCTGAGCGTCTGTCCACCAAGGAGGTGCGGCTCAAACAGCGTCTGTCCTGGCATCCAGCGGTTGTTTTAAAAACGCTGTATCCCGTCAACTATACATTAGGTGGCAGACGCACCAAGGCGATGTAGGCAGCGTGACCCCGGTAAAGTAGCATGCTGAAATCTTACCCTACCACGGAAAATGGAAGTATTCTTTATACGGTATATAATTTCAGATCATCCATGGAATTCCCAAGTGTTGTATAATAATTTTGAATTGTTTTCTTCCCCCGTGGCTATGATAATGCAAGTCCTTCTACAATTGCAGCAGTATCAGTAGACATGCAAACATTACAAATATAATTGTTATTATCATTTTATATTACAACATCCCTTCACAATATTATTCAATGGTATTTTCAGCTTCGCATTTGCATCGTTGAAAGTTTTGGCCCACCTAACTCACGTTGTGTATTTGAAAAGATAGGATGGATTTTAAATTTTTTTTAGAGAGAGGATTATATACGACAAATTCTACAAAAAAAAAAAAAAATATTCGTCGTCCAAATTAGTTAATTCAAAAACTAACATTGTTTATGAGCCTACCTTTTCTATTTTACAGACATAAAGAATCATTTATGGGACCAGTAGGAAAAAAAGAGTTATCGAAGAATTTCCTGTCATTCATTTTTAATTTTTTTTTGTTTTGTATTTATTGAGTTTCCGTTTTTGGGCAGTAATCATACTCATATGAAATTTATTTGCCTAAATTTCCTTTGCTATTTTGCTAGGATGCCAGGTGATCAACTTTATTTCATTATATCACGTTGGAATTTTCGCTATTTTAGAGTTTCAATCATCTAAAATCGCAGCGGAAGAGGCAAATAGTGGCATTTAATTATTATATGTACATTATGTAGTATTTATTTACAACATCGTATTATTTCCCATATATTAACTTCCTTTGTTTTTTCAACCAACCCAATTTATTTTGGGGTTTTAAAACCCCAAAAATAACAAGTTTTGGTTTTTTTTAAAAAATTGTGTGGTGTTTTTTCTTTTTTGTGGAATTTTTTTTTTTTTTCCCATTTGCAAAAGATTTTTTACCAATTCTGAGCTGATCTGATTCATGCAGCGCTGTGTGCCATTTGGCTAGTGTTTGATTTTACATTTCAACCTTTGTCATTATTTGATCATAACTCACAATATCATTATATTTGATAATATTGTTTTATTGATTTTACTTCAAAGATGATTAAAACATTACTAATTGTTTTTTGCCCATTTATCTTTAACTCCCTTCCTCTTAAATCTGTCCACTCCTAACTCGGTAGCAATAACTATTAGGTCAGCAAAAATAAAAGCGGATTGCTGTTATAAAATCAGCATCAAGTAGCAAATAGTGACCATGGCAACAGTAAATTAAAATGTATAAATGTTAGTTTTGTAAAATTTCAATAGGTTCAATAAACTTTTTCAGGATACTTCAAATCAAAATTTTGGTGAAATCTGCTATCGCTGAAAACGAACGAAAACGTGTTTAAGCGCGAACCATGTATAATGTGGATTTATACATCCATAATACCTACGTCCAAAAGTAACGTATGCTTCTCTTGTGTGGTGGCCAAAAACAAAAGAGGCTACTGCACAGAAAAAGCTTACAAAACTTCAACGGCTAGTATCCATTGCTATAACGGGAGCGATGCGCAGCACTCCATCAAATGCGTTGAATGCAATTCTAAATCTGCTGCCTTTGCACGAATACGTGCAACTAGAAGCGGAAAAGAGTATGCTTAGACTTAAACGGCTGAAAACTTTCCTGTCTGGTGACTTAGTCGGTCACCTGAGCATTTCACAAAGCTTTCAAAATGGGCCAGTGATGTATATGAATGGAGACTGGATGAAACCTGTGGAAAACCATGACATCCCTTACAACATATGTGAAACGTCACGTATAGATTGGGAAGTCGGAGGTCCCACTGTTCGCCATGGCTCCATAAAATTCTTCACAGATGGCTCAAAAATTGGAACAAAAACGGGAGCAGGAATCTTCGGCCCTGGGGTAGAAATCTCAGTGGCGATGGGAAACTATCCAACGGTTTTCCAAGCGGAGATCTTTGCTATAATAAAATGTGTTAACGTTTGTCTGAAGAGGAAATATAGACATGCAAATATTTGTATTTTTACAGACAGCCAAGCGGCACTCAAAGCGTTAAGTAATTATAAATGCACATCCAAACTTGTCTGGGAATGCATTCTTTCATTGCGAAAGGTGTGCCAAGAGAACTCGGTAAATTTATTCTGGGTTCCGGGACACTGTGGCATTGAAGGCAATGAAAGGGCAGACGAGCTTGCTAAACAAGGTTCAAATGCACAGTTTATTGGCCCAGAACCATTCTGCGGTATATCATACTGTGCCATAAAAATGGAATTAAAATCTTGGGAAGTGCAAAGGGTGATGACCAATTGGTTGGTCACCACAAAGTG
This sequence comes from Aedes koreicus, assembly GCA_024533555.2. Classification (NCBI taxonomy): domain Eukaryota; kingdom Metazoa; phylum Arthropoda; class Insecta; order Diptera; family Culicidae; genus Aedes; species Aedes koreicus. The sequence continues at coordinate 5,684 of JAHHFK020002991.1, read as the reverse complement.
TGTTCAAGCGAAAAGGTTTATAATTCCAAATGTTACAATCAGTAAAAAGCTTCTGGAGCTCAATAAGAGAGTTCTGTGTACCTATACTGGCCTAGTAACCGGACATTGCCCGAGTAGATATCATTTGAAAAACATTGGTCAGGTTCAGAATGATATCTGTCGTTTCTGTAACATGGAACGTGAAACCTCGGAACATCTGCTTTGCAGTTGTGATGCTTTGTACAAGAGCAGACTTAAATTTCTGTACAGTGGCTATATGCAACCTAAAGAAATTTGGACTGCAAATCCTGGAAAGGTGGTGGGTTTTATAAACTCAATTTTGCCTGACTGGGAGACGCGTCTTGGGCTGGTCACTTGACAAATGGTGATCTAGCTTTAAGATGCGAATTAGAATAGTAAACAGGGGTATACCACAAAAGTTCAACTCAGTGGACGCAGTGGTTCTACGCTCCAACAAAAAAAAAAAAAAAAACGAGGAACACACAACACCACCCTTTAAAATATTTCCACAATTTTTTCCATTCCAGAACAACCCAAAGAAAAACAAATATTATAAAAAACAAAGCTTGCCAGTATTTTTTTTCCACAAAAATATACACCCCATAATAAAAAAATTATACGAAAGGGAGGGACCACCACGGCACCCCATTGAAGCACTCTGGATGGGGAGAGTGGGAATGCCAACTCTCCCATTGCAAACAGTTTGTGAATAGAGGGCGGGCTCTTCTCCCCGCCCATTGGGGCATCCTCATGTTAGATAGCTTGCTCTTTTGACCAATTGTTCAATCTTGTTGTTGGAAGGAGATTCTTTATATCCCTGTGGATACGTATAAGTGATGTTGCATATCGATCCACCCAACCCCTTTTTGGCCCTTCATACAACGGCATGATTAGGATAATCAGTGGTTATTAAAGCTTGATCAAGTCTAACAGAGAGGAGAGCCCATTGCTGTCGGACTTAGTTTCCGTGCTACAATGGGTGGTAGTACATATCATACATCATACAATACTACTCAGAAACACTCCACTTAATACTTCACTTGGATCATATCAGATAAATCGGTTCAAATTTCAAAACGCAGATGAACCAGTATATCTGAACTATTTTAAAAATATTGAGGAGTAGCAGATAGAACGCATATGAAATCCTTTTCGTCATTGATGAATAAAACTTCCTAAATTATTTCTTATTGCTCGTGTATTAAGAATACAAGTAGCAACAATTTATCAAAAAAAATCACAACTTGCTTACAATCGCAACTTACGTCGGTTTGTAAAATTATGCATGATTTTCCTGTTTAGATAAAACACAGAAAATAATTAAACTGAAGGTAAGTGAAGAGGACACAAACCATAAGCTATAAACCACCAAAACTCAAAATGTATGTTTGTTAAAAGCTAACCACTTATTATTTGAACAACCATTAAAAAAAATCTATTGAAACGGTGTGAGCACGGTGAGTAAAAAAAGAAGATGTTTTTGCGGTGTCTTGCTTTGTCAGTTATATGCACTGAAAATTTATTTTCGTGAATTAGCTTTCCATTGTTTCGTAAACGTAAATTTTGTTCATTGAATAAATTCCTCGTAATTTGTATGAAACATTCCTTATGCTTGTCATCTGGTGAAATGCTGTCATTACACTTTTTTGTACAATGCACGAAATGAATTTTGTGAAGACCAACCTATCACTGTTTTTCTTCAATCGTACTCATACATGTAGGTTTTGCTGCTTACGTAGGCTGGAATCATTGATTTATCCCAAAATAAAAATTAAAGCGCTATCGAGAGTTATATGTTCATGCTCATTAATCAAGTAACTTCTAACGAGTCACCATGGCTTAGCGAGATCAACCACGGATTCAATAACAAGTCTTCCCAAAAATACAGGTTCGAACCTCATTTCAGAAATATTAAAAAAAAATTTAATCATCTGTATGATGTACGGAAGAAAAATAGTGAAATTTGATCCTTTGGCGGTTTTTAGCTCATTCGCGTTGGTGTGAGCTGAACCCTTGCGCTGAACTGGTCGGCTTGTCGTGCCGCAAGGGCTCAGTAGGGGTTCTTGGTCAAGACCCGAAGCTAAGATTCTGTTCCATTGTGGAAATATCACATCAAGTAGTTTTTCCACCTGCTACAGAGGATCGTGTGCCTGGAGGTCACATTGAGAATTTTACTATTCACACTAGCTTCGTAGTTGCAGCGCGCTTTGGGATCATCCTTGCCATAGATCCAGCATAAGCATGAGCATGATTGACCGCCCGAGGTTGCTACTCCGTTATTGCCAGATAAGCTGTTATTACACAGAGAACCAAAAAATGATGCTTGGTACCAGCAAACATCCTCAATCTATAAAAGCTGGTGATCCCAAACCAAGGCAATACCGGCGCCGGCCTCGCCCGAATGCAGGTCAAGTAGGGAATGGGTAGGAATAGGTTGACGTGATACTCGCTTTATTGGAAGCCGAGAATACTTCTGCACTCCCACGAGAAATCACTGGGATGTTGGATAAAATGGTTCGGTTTGCAGCGGGATTCGTTTTGGTAAACGGTGTGATGAATTCAACTGACGTCGGCAGCGAATAAGATGTTTAACTATGTTCCCGATTTATTCTCTAAATCTTTTAATTTAAACCAATAGTAGGAATGCTGTTGAGGCCACTCACAAGTGTGAATGGTTAATAGAAAAAGATCTTATGTTACACAGCAGTAACACATCTACACTACCTATTATTACTATTATTACTATTATTGCATATAAATTGGTTTCAGGTTATCAAACTTTGGGATGTACTGTCTTTTGCATGACGTATTTCAGGTCTTCCAGGTCATCAGGTATCGTAAAATATTTTGAAATTCATTTTTTTTTCTCATGGCTGTCATACATTGTCTATATTTTCTGATTCATAATGGATGCGCAAGTTTTTCTACAATTGCAACAAAATATGTCCAATAATCATTTTGATCCGTTCTTCGCCTCTTATGATTTAGATGTATCTAGTGCCCTGAATACATGAAGCTGCAACGGAATCTGTGGTTAGCGTTTGCACTTATTACTGAATGTATTTTTCATTTCCGGTTTGCAAATGGACATATTACCAAATCTGAGCTGAGCGCGGTGTGCCATTTGGCTAGTGTCTGATTTTACAGTTCAATCTTTGTCATAAATTTATAATAACTCACAATATTATTATATTTGATAATATTGTTTTATTGATTTTACTACATAGATGATATGAACATATCATCTATGTACATAAGGTACAGCCATGGACCGATTACAATGGAAACAACTTCTGTGTACAGCAGAGGCCACACCGGCCTTAGTCTGATTGGTAAGGTAAGTAATGATATGAACATTAATTATTGTTTTGTTGTCCATTTGTCTTTAACAATTAAATTTTCTCTGTTTTCCTAACTCAGGAGCAATAAATATTCAGCCAGCAAAAATTAAAGCGAATTGCTGTTATAAAATCAGCATCAAGCAGCAAATTACGACCATGGCAAGGGTAATTTAAAATATATAATGTTAGTTTTGTTAAATTTCAATAGATTTAACATACTTTTTCACGATACTTCAAATCAAGATTTTGGTGAATTGCAGCTATCGCTGAGAACGAACGAAAACGGGCTTAAGCGCGGAACCACAGAACTCTACACTTTGACACTTTACAACATTTCTTGCATTGTAGGATCAACCGAATGAAGATTAATGTAATAGATTCGAATGCTTGTAATATTTTTCATTTACATAAATATATACACCATTATATAAATATTTCATAGGAATAGGAGGGACCATCAGGGCACCTGATTGAAGCACTCTGGACTATTATAGTCCATATTTATTAGTCCATATTTTGTGGTAAAATAGAAATTGATCCCTACTACAGGTTCCTCTAAAAATGTTCAGGGAGTGGTTAATGTAGCCAATGGCTTTCTCAAGTATATCATAATTATGAAAAATCATGAAGATAGAGCTGCCGCACGGCATGTTTTGAAGTAAAATCGTAAATGGCCTCTACTACAGGTTTCCCCGGGTACGTTCCGGTGGTTCCGAGAGTCGCCAATGTATCCAATGGCCTTCTGAAGTTTATCAATATCGTTTATATGAATAATCCTGAATCATACATACATCATACATATCATGACCTTTACATTTCAGTATACAATCATCCACTAATGGTTGTGCTGTATAGAGGTATATAACTGCTTCTCATTATTGATTATATATCATTATTATTTTCACTACGAAAAACAATCATAAAGAAATTTTATCTGCTTCATGGATATAGGGAGGATGATTCCAGTTAGTGTAGATGAGTTACTGCTGTATAACATAAGGTCTTTTTCTATTACCCTCTCACACTTGTGAGTGGCCCCTACAGCATCCTTACTGTTGGTTTAAATCGGTCCTCAAACTCGATATTTTAACATATTGTTGTATTCTGGTGAAATAAACTAGTCAGACTTGTGAGTGGCCTCAACAGCATCCTTACTATTAGTTTAAATCGATCGACAAATTGGATAGTTCAAAATATTCTTGTCTTCCATTGAAATAAACCACCCACACTTGTGAAAGGAGTGTATCGAAAATAAGCTTACCCTCCAAACTTTCTTTCAAATTATGTTGAAAACCGATATTTTATTCATACAAAAAATTGATCCTTTATTGTACGAGGTTAAACTCGAACATAATGAAGACCGGATGAAATTTAAGTTATTCCTTCACGAATTTTCGAACTTTGGATCGAATGCTCTTCATCAAGTTCCGGACAAGTGTTGCATCGCATTTTTTGGACGCTTGAGCCCAAATTTTTTGAACTCCTGCATGTTCCCAGCTGCCTTACCAGTCTTCTTGAAGACCTCTTCACGATTGCCCAGTAACGTTCGATGGGTCGAAGCTGAGGGCAATTTGGTGGATTGATATTTTTTTCAACGAAATCTATACCCTTTTCCGCAAGCCAATTGAGAGTGGTTTTGGCATAGTGAGCCGACGCTAAATCCGGCCAAAACAGTGGAGGTGTACTATGCTTCTTATATAAAGGCAACAATCTCTTCTGGAGACACTCAGATCGATAGATTTCCGCATTTATAGTTCCGGTAGTGTAAAAAATGGTTGACTTCAAACCACAGGAACATATTGCTTGCCATACCAGTACCTTTCGACCGAATTTCTCCACTTGAATCGACCCGTCCGCATCGCTCACATCCTCCCCAACGACGGCAGTAAAGTATTGTGGACCTGGAAGGGTTTTGAGTCCTCCTTTACATAGGTCTCATCGTCCATCAAAACGCATGCATCCGGACGCTGCAAAAGACGCGAATACAATTTCCGGGCCCCTGTTGCTGCTCGCTTCTTCTGTTCTGCACTTTGTTTCGAGATTTTCTGCTTCTTGTAGGTCTTCAGGTGGTTTCGCCTCTTGATACGCTGGATCATTCCGACACTCGTTCCTGCTTTTTTTGCCAAATCACGTATTGACATTGATTTGTTCTTCATGATTAGAGATACCACTTTCTGCTCCAGTTTCGGGTTGGAAGAACCGGGTTTTTCTGCCTCTTCCTGGTAGCTCATCCAAAGAATAGTGTTTCCCAAACTTATTAATGATGGTTTTAACACTCGCATGATGAATTCCAAAACCGCTTCGCCAATTTTCGCATAGTAATACCCTTCTCACTTAGCCATG
>JAHHFK020002990.1:0-73309 GCA_024533555.2 Aedes koreicus | reverse complement strand
AACTTCACTGTGAAATCGAGGTTGTTTTTTGTTGTTCTGCTTTGTTCCATTCTCTGCTCTTCTGATTCATTTAGCAGTAAAAAAAAGGGTCTAGTGTTGCGAGAAATTTTGTTTGATAGCAAAACATCGAAAGCAAATTATGCTCCAAATTATATGCGCATTTATTTTTATGGTGAATATTGGCACGATAAGAGCCGAAAATTAATGCGCCTCAGAAATTATGCAAATTTACAACAACATAAATAAAATTAAAACAAATATATTCGATATATTAATCATGAATTTCCTGAAAAGTGCTTGTAATTGGATGGGATTATCTAAGAGAATGCCGAAATAAGTCTTCGATCTACAGTTTATTTGCATACCATTGAAAATTTTATGCATCTATTTTTCCACACTTCATTTATTTTTTATATTTCAATATGGCGATTGGAAAAAAAAATCACAGTTTTGCCATAAAGCCAATTTATCTTGGCAATGACTATTATAAAACTATTTGGTCTTATGGTGACTTCCTTCAATGCCAATTTGCCGTTTAACGCATTTACTGGAGGCAAAATGGTTTTAAAATGCTTTTTCAACTGACCATAATGAGATAAAATCAATGAGTCCTAAAACGGTATTTCAATACAGCATTTTACGAGTTCATAAAGTCGAAATAAAACCTTTGATAGGAGTAAAAGGAATTTGAGACACAAGGTTTTAAGATCGTTGTTAACAAGCTGTGTAGGTTCTCATAAACCTGATTAAAATATGAAACCTATTGGCACCTCTTGGTGCCATAGTAAAACCAAATTGATTTCAAGTGGCTTTCATAAAACTTTAATGAAACTTAATAAAGCAGGATGGTGTTAGCAATGTTACTTGGGAAAATCGTATATCGTTATGATCCAAAAGCATGAAGAATTCATTTGAACAATTGGATTTCAGAATTATAGCCACAGCATTCACATCATTCACTTCATATAATATATATTTTTTAGTGTCGGCAATAAGTTCTTGATTTGCGTCTATTGACACGTAGAATTCAGTGGTATGTTGGATAACATGGCACGCAATTTAGATCTTTAATCGATTCCAGCTTATCTAATTTTCATTATTTAACCCTTATGTGATCGGCAGGGTACCCGCCCAAGTAACATTGCCAAAACCATCCAGCTTTATTAATTAAGTTTTATTAAGGTTTTATCAAAGCCACAAGAAATCAATTTGGTTTTATTATGACACCAAGAGGTGCCAATAGGTTTCATATTTTAGTCAGGTTTATGAGAATCTACACAGCTTGTTTAAAACGATCTTAAAACCTCGTTTTCTAATATTCCTTTTACTCCTTTCAAAGGTTTTATTTCGACTTTATGAACTCATAATATGCTGATTTGAAATGCCGTTTTAGGACTCATTCATATTATCTTATTATGATCAGTTGGAAAAGCATTTTAAAACCATTTTGCCTCCAGTAAAGGTATGAGGCGGCAAATTGGCATTGAGGAAAGCCACCAAATAACCAAATAGTTTTAAAGTAGTTATTGCGAAGATAACTTGGCTTTATGGCAGAATTGTGATTTTTTTTCCAATCGCCATATTGAAATATTAGAAATAATAAAAATGTGGAGGAATAAATGCACCAAATTTTTTAATTTAATGCAAATGAACTGTATATCGGAGACCAATTTCTGTATTCTTTTAGATAGCTTTATTGAATTTCATCAATTTTCACGAAAATCATGTTTAATTTATCGAATATATTTGTTTCCATTTTGTGTTTGTTGTTGTAAACGCCCATAATTTCCAAGGCGCATTAATTTTCGGCTCTTATCGTGCCAATACTCACCATAAAATTCAATGCGCATCTGATTTGGAGCATGCTACTCTGTAAAAACTGAATATGTTTTGGATATTTTGCAATGAAACAAAATTTCCCGCAGACAACCACGATATCACAGTTAAGTTTGACAGCTGTGGCCATTTGGCCGTATGCTGGTTTTCATGGCAGCCAATAGGTTTTATGAAGGTTCTCAAGTGGTCATAGCATCTACCACTAGAACATTTTCAAGATCTTTATGGTCTTATAAAGGTTTTATTAAATTGTCTTCACAACCGTCTATAGAGTGGGCCACTTTGTACAAATTTTGGCTTTAAAGAAGCATAGAGGAGGTGTTGGTAGACAAAACAGTTTTGAATGTAGTTTTATCAACAAAGCCGGGAGTAGTGCTATACGGCTAGAATAAAACTTAAATTGTTACTTGGGCGGGTACCTTTTCATGTTTTACATTACGAAATTTCATAGTTTATTTTAAAACAGGAAGCTGAAATTCAGTGAAATCTTAATAATAGTTGGAAGGCAACTTTTTGCATAACAATATTTCGCAAAATAGCAAGGGGGGCGGCGAAGGGGAGGACTTCGATTTTTTTTACCCCTTAAGTGATCGACAGGGTACCCGGGTACCCACAAATGATTATAACTCTGACAATTATTGACCGATTTGAATTCTTTTGGCACCGTTAGATTCAAAAACTCATTCGCTTTAAGGAAATCATCAGCAATGACCATTTGAATCCATCTGGTTCCTGTAAATCCGGGTTTCCGGGGCTGTGTTCCGGTACGGAGACACAATTTCGGAACATCTATTGAATCTCCAGGAATGGATGTCAAAATCTTTGGAATAATTCTTAGAAACTATTTCTGTTCTATTATGGGCCATATGCCAACTTGATCCTGGAACGGCCATTCTGTAACAGGTTCCCGTGGGGCCTCGAGTGGCCATGAACATAATTAGAAGGAAACTCTGGCAATATGGGTATCAAAATTCATGAAATTTCGCCAGTAGGATATTTCTCAATGTTTTGTGGCCATCTGATGATTTTCTCTCGGGACCTGTCAATCCGGAAAAGGTTCCCGTGGGGCCTCGAGTGGCCATGAACCATGTCAGTAGAAAACGCTGGCAATAAGGGTATCAAAATTCATGAAATATCGCCAGTAGGATATTTCTCAACATTTTGTGGCCATCTGATGATTTGTCCTTGGATCTGTTTTTCCGGAACAGGAACAGCTTCGAGTGGCCTTAAACATTTTCAGAAGGAAACTCTGGTAATGTGGGTATCAAAATTCATGAAATATCTTCAGTTGGATATTTCTCAACGTTTTGTGGCTAGTTTTGTTCATTCATTCCGAGATGATCGTTCAGAGGACAAATCATCAGATGGCCACAAAACGTTGAGAAATATCCTACTCATGACCTTCGATATTTCATGAATTTTGATACCCATATTACCAGATCCTTATTTTCTACTGAAATGGTTCATGGCCACTCGAAGCCCCACGGGAACCTGTTCCAGAAAAAACAGAACTGTTCCGGATTGACAGGTCCCGAGGAAAAATCATCAGACGGCCACAAAACATTGAGAAATATCATACTGGCGAAATTTCATGAATTTTCATACCCATATTGCCTTCTTAATATGTTCATGGCCAGTCGAGGCCCCACGGGAACCTGTTCCAAATAGACAGATTCGAGGACAAATCATCAGATGGCCACTAAACGTTGAGAAATGTCCTACTGGCGAAATTTCATGAATTTTGATACCCATGTTGCCAGGGTTTTCTACTCAAAATGTTCATGGCCACTCAAAGCCCCACGGGAACCTGTTCCGGAAAAACAGGTCCGAGGACAAATCATCAGATGGCGACTAAACGTTGAGAAATATCCTACAGGAGAAATTTCATGAATTTTGATACCCATATTGCCAGTGTTTCCTTCTAATTATGTTCATGGCCACTCGAGGCCCCACGGGAACCTGTTGCAGAATGGCCGTTGCAAGAACAAGTCAACATATGGCCCACAATGGAATAGAAATAGTTTTTAGGATTTATATCTAAAGATTTTGACATTCATTCCCGGAAATCCAATAGATGTTTCCAAATAGTGTTTCCGTACCGGACCATTGCCCCGGAAACCCAGATTTACGGGAACCAGATGAATTCAAATGGTTATTGCTGATAATGTTCCTGAAGCAAATGAGTTTTTGAATCTAACGGTGCCAAAAAAATTAAAATCGGTCAATAATAGCCAGAGCTATAATCATTTGAGTTTGGTGGGTACCCGGGTACCCTGTCGATCACTTAAAGGTGTTTTTTTTGTCGATCACATCCCAAGTAACATTGCTAACACCATCCTGCTTTATTAAAGTTTTATTAATGTTTTATGAAAGCCACTTGAAATCAATTTGGCTTTATTATGGCATCAAGAGATGCCAATAAGTTTCATATTTTAGTCAGGTTTATAGCTTGTTTACAACGATCTTAAAACCTTGTTTCTCAAATTCCTTTTACTCCTATCAAAGGTTTCATTTCGACTTTATGAACTCGTAAAATGCTGTATTGAAATGCCGTTTTAGGACTCATTGATATTATCTTATTATGGTCAGTTGAAAAAGCATTTTAAAACCATTTTGCCTCCAGTAAATGCATTAAACGGCAAATTGGCATTGAAGAAAGTCACCATAAGACCAAATAGTTTTATAATAGTCATTGCGAAGAAAAATTGGCTTTATGGCAAAACTGTGATTTTTTTCCAATCGCCATATTGAAGTATAAGAAATAATTGAAATGTGGAAAAATAAAAGCATCAAATTTTCAATGGTATGCAAATAAACTGTAGATCGAAGACTTATTTCGGCATTCTTTTAGATAATCTCATCCAATTCCAAGCACTTTTCAGGAAATTCATGATTGATTTATCGAATCTATTTTATTAAATTTGATTTCTGTTGTTGTAAATTCGCATAATTTCCAAGGCGCATTAATTTTCGGCTCTTATCGCGCCAATATTCACCATAAAAATAAAAGCGCATATAATTTGGAGCATAATACGCTGTAGAAAACACAATTTGTTTTCGATATTTCGCTATCAAACAAAATTTCCCGCAACAACAGACCTTTTTTTACTGCTAAATGAATCAGAAGAGCAGAGAATCGAACAAAGCAGAACAAAAAAAAAAAACCTCGATTTCATAGTGAAGTTTGACAGCTGCGGCCATTTGGCCATATTCTGGTTTTCATGGCAGCCAATATGTTTTATAAAGGTTCTCAAGTGGTCATAACATCTTTCACTAGAACTTCTTCAACATCTTTATTTTCTTATAAAAGTTTTATTTACTTGTTTTCACAACCGTCTATAGAATGGGCCATTTTGTACAAACTTCGGCTTCAAAGAAGCATAGAGGAGGTGTTGGTAGACAAAACAGTTTTGATTGTGGTTTTATCAACAAAGCCGGGAGAAGTGTTATACGGCTGGAATAAAACTAAAATTGTTTCTTGGGATAAGGGTTAAGAAAAAATTGGTACAGATTGGAAGTGAACAACTTTTTCTGAGGTATGCAAAACATGTTACTCCAATATAGTCCTAGACATTCAATGTCTGGACATGATTACTCAATGCAGAAGTATAACAAATTTGGCAGATCGACAGACAATCGATAGGTAACACCCTGGTATCTCACCTCACCTGGTACTTGCTTTGAAAAAAAAAAAACGAACCGGAAAATTCGATGACTCCCATGATCTCTTGATGGGCAACTGTTTTAGATCGGAGATCTCACGGTTATCAAAGCAAATGTCGCAAAAAGAAAGCAAAAAACAACATGGCTGCGAAGCATAAGCATTGCTCTAAAATGATTGAAATTTGTCAAGTCGATGATTGAAGCTGTCATTTTTAGATTTGAAACCGTTTAACCTGAAAAACATGTCATTTCCATATTTCCTCCAGCTCTACAGTTGAAATTTCTCTCGAATAAAATATTATGGAACATTGAGGCGGATTAGCAGCCATTAAAGTTTTTTTTAAGAGGCCTTTTTGTCTCAACGGATTCTCCTTACATACCAAGATGCGAGTACCGGCGTTACTCACCTTGCGCATTTTCTACTCGAATACAGAAGGAACAGTAAATTCACGACGTAAACGATGAGTTTTCTGCACAATCATTGTAGAGGTTAAATAGAGCGCGAGAAAGGCGGAAGTGTACTTCCGCATTGGCATCTCTCTACCTACATTCACATTCATTAGGCTGAAATTGTGGAAAGCTGTTGACGGTTTCATTCATTTACGTTTGTATGAGGATAGTGTCGATGATGGCAAGAAGAAAACCAAGTTTTAGGGGTGGTGGAGGGGACCTGAAGTTCAAGTACCTGTTTAGAAGTTCGTTTGGAATGGGACTGTGGTGCATTGTTTTGATAATGGAAGTAGATCCGTCACCATTGACCCAGTTTTTGTGGAAATATGTACTTCTGAAACAATTTCTGCAAATACTTCTGTCTGGATGCCCAGTAACAGTCGGTCATGATTGAATGGAAAAAAAATCCCGCATGAATATACTTTTTTGGCTTAAGTTTGTTTGGGTTGATATTTTTGATTTAACAAAACATGCGTTTTCACCACCAACTCGTGTGTCAAAACCTCACTTCATTACTCAATGATTTTTCGCAATTTGTAGTCGACTGCCATCCAACCAGAAAACGATCCCCAGGAGTTGAAATCTCGAATTGGTTTTGCTATTTCTCTAAGAAAACAATGTCAATGCCAGAACACATCCAAATTTGCATAGCTCCCATGCCAATTCACCCAATAGCTGACCCTTCCACTGCAGATGTTAATTTTATTCCGGATCAGCTGGCCAAACATAAAACCATTCTCGGGAAACGGAAAACAAACTCGTTGCAAATTTATTCCGGAAGAGTTTAAGTCCTTTGGACTGCTGCCAACGCTTTCAGCTTGCATCTCACACCAAAGGAGTGTCAGAAACCTCTCACACCATTGCAGACTATCGTTGCTAAATTGTTTCCGTTTACTGAAACATTGGACAGAAAAGTTCGTGCGAAGCTATCTAGAATACTGAATCTAAGCCTTGTGTACAATCCATTTACTCTAGCCTCGATAAAACCCTATTCAATCAATTTTCCATCATATTCGATCAACCGTCAGGAGAAGGAGAAGTAGAGGAAGGAAGCATAAATTCCGCCATAAGAACCAAATGCCTACATAAAACCCATTATAACTGACCTCCCGTTGTAGCCAATTCTACGAAATTTTGGTCTTTCTCTTATCCACAACGGTTGTCAATAACCAACAGTTCTTTGAAGGAATAAGCGTGACATAAATGGAACACGATTGTCTTCAACCCGGACAGAAAATTCTCGTAAAATCCACCACCACCACCCACCATCCGAATCCTCCATAAATCCTCAACCAAACGATATGAACCGACACACGCTGTACATCACACCCACATTGTACCAGGCGGCTCCATAAACTAGATGGGTGTCGTCGTCGTTGTCGTCGTCGTCGTCGTCAGGCAATTTGAAACCAGTTGAATTACACAGCATGGACGAGTAAGAGGCAGATTCAAGACCCTAGCCATTGAAATCGATATTCTGTGATACTGATCGGGCTCCAGTTGGGCGATGCAGTTCAAGTTCGATTTCATCCCTGCTGGCAACCCACGCAGCAACCAACTGACAGGAGGCTGGAAGCCCGCCAAAACACAGCAAGAACGTTTCCGTCGAAGTCGCCGTTGACTTTTTATTTGGCAGCTGCTATCTTGCTCCGGTGTATTTTTTTTATTATTATTATTTCGATATCGACAAAAACGACAATCTCAGGTTGTACAAACAGTCACTGGCAGATAACATTGGAAGGAAACCGACTTCCTTTAGGTTAGGTGGCTCTTGGAAACCGGGATGGAATCAGCATTTTCGATAGATTTCGACGAACGGAAATTAACTTTTCCGCTCGGGGACGATGATTGCAGGTAGAAACGCTAATTTGATTTGGCGGTACGCTTTCTTGGATCTGTTGCTGGTTTGAGCAGTTTATAAAACTTCCCAGACAACCAGAAGTCGTATAACAGTGTTTAAATAGTATCGTATATTCCTGCATTTTAAGTCAAAATAGCATATAATTGTGCCCTTTATAGTATTATGTTTGTCAAAAATCCATCGTACTGCTTCACAAACTCAATCGGATTTACATCGTTAGGCATTTTAAATCAAATTTGTTGTTACAGATTGAATCGCATACGATGTCAAATCAACTCGTTCAAGTAAACAATGGAATTTTCACGTATATGGCCTCCACTTATGCACGTACAGTGCGGGAAATAAGTATAAAGACAAACTACTTTCTGAAAATTTTCGTATAACATTCTATTCTGTGTAAACCAAATGCTTTTCAATACATACTCAGCAGCAAGTTAAAAGTTCATCATCAGTAATTTTCCCTTTAAGACGAGTCATTTCAAAACAATCCAAAAGCTTATTTTTGCACATGGGAAATATATATAAAAACAAGATCAAATACATCAACAGTATCATTTATTTATCGAAATTCAATTCAAGAAAATAACAAATTAGTAATGTGTAGCATTTCCCTTTTTAGAAATAACCTCTTGCAGACGTCTTGGCATAGAAGTAATGAACGATTTCAATTCATTCGGATCATCCATTCATCCTGAATCGCTAACTGTAATTCTTTCACTGTGTCATACTTTCTTCCTTGACGGTAAACTTTGCGAGAAAGCAAGCCCCAAACATTCTCGATTGGATTGAAATCGGGACTGCATGCCGGCCATTCCAGCACCGGGATGTTACGGAAGTCCAAGAAGTTTTTTGTTGCTGCCGATGCATGACAAGAAGCGTTATCCTGTTGAAAGATCATGTTCTCATCCAGCTCATTGTCAGCAAATGGAATAAGAACTTCTTTCAGAAGCTGGCAATACATTTTCGAGTTCATCCGTGAAACAAACGGGTGTCTTTGCAGATACGCTAAAAAATCCTGCCCAAGTTATAACGGTGCCTCCACCAAAATTCCTTTTTTCTTTAGTTGACCTGTTTTGCCTTTCATCACACCAGCGACTGCTGAAACCATCCGGCTCTTCTAGTTTGAACTTCTTTTCATCACTGAACACCACATTAGACCACTCATCCTCTCTGAACTGGTATTTTTCAGCAAAGGCAAAACGGGCCTTCTTATGACGATCAAGAAGTTTTGGTGAAGGTGCCTTTTTCCTAAAGGAAATATTGGGATCTTCACTTCAAATCTGACAAATCCGACGTTTGGACTCATGAAGATTCATTTCGGCTTTGATGGCACTCGGACACAGCCTTTGATGGACTGCAAGTCGTTTGATTTCCCTCTTCACCCTCGGTGTCAGAATAGACGGACGTCCGGGTCGCTTCTTAGTGGCATATTTCTTACCCGACCGTAGGTAAAGTTCTGTCCAGTTAGAATCCGGAATCACTTATTGTGTTGCAGTGGCAGGGCAAGTAAATTCTTTTACAGCGGTTTGTTTCCCTAGGCGCCCACTTTCTGTGATATAAATTTCACGGTGTTTCGTGCAGTGAGTCACAGGTTATTCCAGATGGAAGCCGAGAGGAGAGAAAAAATTCTGCACACCCACGTTGATAATCCAACGTGGTCCGCAATAAAAATCGCAAAAACGTTGAAAATCGCCAAATCAACCGTGTACGATGTGCTCAAACGTTTCAGGGAGCGAAAGAGCGTGGATCGAGTGCCTCAAGGTAAGCGTCGTAGTGGAACCTATGACCGCAAGCTGAACCAGAAGGTGTTGAGAACCGTCAGAGCAAACCCTGGACTATCAGATAATGAAATCACACAAAAATACGCTGCTTCTCACAGTACCGTTCGAAGAATTCGGTTGCGAGCAGGATATCGTTCTTATCGAGCCAGCAAGCAACCAAACAGAACGTTGAAGCAAAGTTTTGCCACCAAAACTCGAGCTCGGAAATTGTACAAGCAGCTTTTGACGAAGTACCAAGGATGCCTGCTCATCGAGGATGAAACCTACGTCAAAATGGATTTCGGACAGCTTCCTGTCCAAAAATTCTACATGGCGACGGCACGAGAAGGTGTTTCTGCGAAGTTTAAGTTTGCTTCTATGAACAAATTTGCAAAAAACTGATGATTTGGCAAGGGATATGCAGCTGCGGAGCAAAGATCAAAGTGAATAAGACGAATAAGACGATGGACTCGAAGCTGTACAAGAGAGAATGCCTCAAAAACCAAGTACTACCTTTCATTAAAGCCCATAAAGGTCCCGTGAAGTTTTGGCGAGTTGCCACTACAGCCAGGAAGTCATCCAGTGGTTCCGCGATAATAACGTAGATCATCGATTTAGGGAACCCTCCCCTGAATTTGAACCAATTTTTTTTGGCAAACAAGGAAAGCCACATATTCTTAGAATATATGGGTAGAGGGGTTTTTTTGATACCATGAATATTTATTGAATGGCAGCGTCCCGAACACACCTGTCTCGGGTGCGCTGCGGGGGCTGCGGGACGCTCCACTGCTATAATTCACCGCGCGCCGTCAAACGTCTTTCTATTCCTTCAATGTACTGATACTCGAATTGTGGCATAGGGAACGTTCACAAATTACGTCCGTGATCAAGGGGGAGGTGGGTCTAAGAGTTTATGACACCCCATAAAAAAAAATTATAACTGCATACAAAAATTTGTGACAGGGGGGAGGTTGAAAAGTCCAAAAATGATGGACGTAATTTGCGAGCGTTCCCTAATATAGAAACATAATGTAGGCAGCACATAAAGAACAGGTTTTTCGTCAAAATACAGCCCATATATTATAACCTACAAAACGCCGCGTCCACTCACGAGTGTTTACTTGTTTGTCGTTTAAATTTTTTTCACCGTTCTCGTACAGAATGCCGAAAACTAAATCGCCACTATCTCGGAGTCGGAAGAGACAATTCCACGGAAATCAATATACGGGGGAAGCAAGTGCGGATCACGTCAGTTCATCAGCGAAAAAACTGAAAGACACGGGCTACGACGACATTGAATTGAACAAGAACTCCTCCTACGTTATGTGCAATTTCTTGCTTGTGTTCAACGCGTTGAGTAAATTTTTAATTTGCAAGTCGTGTTATGGGGCAGTGAAATTTGGACGCACGGCTGGACCTGGGGTGGGGTTCAAACGCATCGTACTTTGTTCATGCTTAAAACGTCAAATTTATTCGTCTCCGATGTCGCAAAACGTTTATGAATTAAACCGTCGGCTTTTGTTTGCTTTTCACGTTCTCGGGTGCGGGCTCGAAAGTGTGCAGATGTTTTGCTGTCTACTGGACATCAAAAACTCATTCAGCAGGCATATGTACTACAACTTCTTGTATAATTTGTACGCTGTATCGAAGACCGTCTTTGACATTATTGAATTGAAGGCAGTGAAGGAAGAAATTGCAGCCAACACCGCAGCTGGGAGCGAGCCAACGCACTTACAGGGGATAGACAAAATGATCGGGACAGGCAAATTTTTGATCAACTTTGCAGTGCTCTAACTTCATGAAATATTATTCGATTTCAATTGTCCAAGAAGCATTCGACGGAGAATTCAATTTAATTTTATGTCTCGGTAACAAAATTGGCCATGGTCACCGGATATTGGAGTTGTTCCGGGTTTCCGGAGGGGCTATTTTACATGTTGACTTTGCGATGAATTTTCGTACAAGATGACGCTGTCAAACATTTTTTTCAGTGAACACACGAAAAAACGAAACATTTTCCAAGCGAATGTAAGGTCGATCACAGAAATCGGCCTTAAATTGACCGATATATGGCCATTTCCGTGAAACAGGTTCTGATGAAGGGTCCTGGATGCGGTCAGTTCTTTATTTTACTCAAAACATGCTATGTCACAGCTTTTTTTCTTGTTTTTTTTCTTGTTTTTTACCACAAAGCTTATAATAAACGAAAAGTGGATCTTTGGCAATATTGGCCTCTCCCGGAACCCCCGGAACGACCCCAGGGGAACCTGTAGTTGGAGCCAATTACGATTTTACTCGAAAGCATGCCGTGCAGCAGCTCTATCTTCATGATTTTTCATAAATATGATTTTTATACACTTGAGAAGGACATTGGCTACATTAGCCACTCCCTGGACCACCGGAAAGACCCCGGGGGAACCTGTAGTAGGGGTCAATTAAGATTTTACTCCAAAACATGTAAACAAGCTACCTGAACTGTCAAATGATGTCATGATGCAATGTTCTACACCAAATCCTTTTTACACGTATTTTTTTGCTCATTTTTTACGCGAGTTTTCGAAATAACACAGTTCACGATGGCTACGATTCTTACCGAGTTTCAACGTGGCCGGATCGTTGGTGCGCGAGAGGCAGGAGCTTCGATTGCCGAAACGTGCAAAATTGTCGGCGTTTCGAAAACCACCGTTTGTCGAATCATGGCGGAGTATGAGGCCGGAAAAATTTCACCCGGTAAAAGTACTGGACGGAGACGAAAGCTTGTTAGTCGACAGCAACGGGCGTTGAAACGGATTGTTAAGGCGGATATAAGGATTTCGGCTTTTAAAGCAACAGCAGCCTTGAACGACTCAATTGAAGAACCTCGTGCATTCCTCGACCTTCTGGTAGTTAGAGAATCATTGTCATCATCGTCTTTAGAGTTTGAAATTTTCAGAAAACCCACAAACACCCAAAGAGTCATCCCTTACACTTCAAACCACTCTTTTCAACATAAAATGGCCACTTTCCACCACATGATCCACCGAATGTTGACCTTTCCCCTCAATAAAACCGGAAAAGCCAAAGAATTAGCATATATCTTCGAAACTGCTAGACTCAATGGTTACGAAAAGAGGACAATTCAAGCTATCATCCAAAAAAAGGAAAAACTTCTTCTTAGGAAATCACAAACAACCCTTTCCGATTCACCTGAACCCCTGAAACGTGTGTCTGTCCCCTTCGATAAAGATATTACACAAAAGCTAAAAACTCAACTTAGGGAATTTGGCTTGGACTTAGTTTTCTCTAGCAGGAACAACCAATTGGCATCGTCGTTAGGCTCCACCAAAGATTCAATAGATGTATTAGGCAGAGCAGGGGTATACAAAATTAAGTGAAAACACTGCAGCAAAATGTATGTAGGTCAAACAAAGAGAACCTTGGCAACAAGGTTCAAAGAGCATCTAGCGGAGGTGACTAAGGCTGTCAAACAGACTGACAAAGGAATTTCACATAACTTCAAATCGACAGTTGCAGAACACATCTTTACGGAAAATCACGACATAACGACGAATGACATCACAATCTTACGGACTACCTCTACACCCTGGAAATTAGACGTCGCAGAAAGCTTAGAAATTAACAAACAACAAAACACAAATCTACTAAACAAAGACCAAGGTACCGGGTACACATGGCATTTTAACTTAATACCCAAACGACATCAAAACCGACGCAGTGGAACACCCGCTGCTACGGAATAATCAGGTTAGGTATAAAGAAAAGGCGAGGTAGATATCAAGCATAATATTTGTTTTGGACTCAGGATAGGTTAGGTACAAGAAATGTTAGCTGTAGGTACAAGTGTTTGTATTTAGAAAATAGGATAAATACGGCAGGTGGCGAAGGTTTTCTTTCAGTCGAGTATTAGTACACGACACTGAAGAAGTCTGCACATTGTAGACGAAATACGCGTATCTGTCAAGATAAGCAATAAAGGTAGTTGGAATTAAATGGAAATTACTAATCATTCTTCTTATTTTCTAGTTATGGAAGAGAGAATGGAGAGAAGAATAGTGACACATAACCCACAAAGCAAAAACACCAGACACGCGAGACCAAGAAATGAGAGACAAAAAAATAATTACAAATTAAAACAACAACAACACCACTACACAAGAAAAAAAAACCCCGACCCCCCCCCGAAAATAAAAAAATCCACCAAAAAAAAAGCTGCAGGCAGGGGGCCCCTACTTTTCAATTTCTCCAAAAAAGTTTTCACTGTGGGAAGCATTGCCAATACAATACTTTTGAGAGGGTCAGAAATTTCGAGGTACTTGAAGATACCTTCGACAATGTCATCAAATGAGAACAGCCCACTTGAGGAGGGGGCTTCTGTTCTTAAAAGCGGGGCTTCAGGGGTTTTGGATGTTCCCGGGAGAGATGGAAAGTCCTGGGTGTAGTTAGTACTACGGAAACCAGGTGGGATTGGATTTTCCATTTTTGCACCTTTCCTTGAAATGGGCAAGCTGGTTTCGGGCTTCTGTTCAGAAACTTTCCGTGGGCGAACGCGTCTTCGCTTCCTTGAAGCACCTTCCGGAAAACTGAACGATGTTCCCTCTTCAGCCAAATCAAAGTCAGACTCGTCATCTAACAGAGGAGCAAAGGGATTGGTATTGGCATCGGGTGATGGTGTGGCTTTTTTCACCATTTCCGCGAAAGATTGCCTGGAACGCTGTCTTAGCGAGCGTTCTAATTTTTCCCCGCGTTGTTTGTACGCCGGGCACGACGAGAGAGCATGAGGAGGAGTACCCTTACAGAAAGCGCATTTTGGTGTGCTGTCTGCACAGGCGCCATCCTCGTGTTCTTCCCACAATTAGAGCAGCGTGCCTTATTGCCGCAATGAGAGGTCGTATGTCCCATCTGCTTGCAGATCATTACCCGAGGTACAAACAACCGCACAGGTAGTCGAAGTTTTCCCAACTCGTCGTATGGAGGGAGGGCTGAACCAGAAAAAGTCACACGAAACGAGTCTGAGTGGGTAAATTTTTTTTCACCCTTAGTGATCGATACTGTGCCTAGTTTTCGCACATCAAGTATCTTGACTGAAGGAAGCAGAGGGTTCTTAAAGTGACCAACCCCCTGCTTCAACAGGATCTCAGGGGTCAAGCTCGCTTCGGTGACCACCCCTTCAATCTCAATACCTCGAGCTGGGATGTACACTAAATACTCCAGTATAAAAAACTGAGAGACAGCCATTTCGTTAGCCTTTTTAAGGTTGGACACAACGACTTTTAGTTTATTGGGTCTCACCTTAATTATCTCGGTCACGGCCGAGAATCGTTTCGTCAGATCGTTTGAAATCTGGTAAATGTTGAGAGGTTTCGTTTTGGGCCAAAAATAGACAACCCAAGGACCAGCTGAACTATCTGGATAAGCACGCGATCGGGCAACTTTAAGAGCTACCCCATCATTTATCGCCATAGATGATTCATCTTCCGATAAATCATCCATGGCTCGCTTGTGGAAGCTTATGACGCTCAACCACTAACGTAATTATCTACAATCAATCACAGATAGACAAACTAAATCTAAGCACACTCTCTCACACACTCTCACACACTCTCACTCACTCTCCACACTCACACACAAAACGATTAAAATGAATTCAGAAGAGCGAGAAACAAAAACTTATCTTATATGTATCACTGATCTACTGCAGACGGGCGACGATGTGTGGCCGCGTGTACCGGCTAGACGTGGAGCTCAGCGATGATGATGACGCTGGTCGGTGGTGGTTGGCAGATGAACGATTGCACTCTACACACGATGGACTGCTGGTGTGCGTGCCGTATGGATGCGGAGCAATATGCCTTTTAGATCGTTGCAATATTGCTAATTGCAATTAATGACGTTGTTGCACTGCTTATCACACAACTTTTTATTCTTCAGAAAACCAAGACTCGATTTCACTCGCGAGCGCAAAAAAAAAACTTAAGACTGAAGAATTGAAACAACTCGTGAAAAGCTTCCAAAGCAACGGAGAGCGGACCGAACGAACTGTACCGTTCGCTTGTTCACTGGGCAATGAAAAAAAAAAAAAAAAAAAAAAAAAAAAACGGCATCCCTTCCCACAACACCTCACCCCCTCTTTTTTTTTATTTTGATTTACGAAAAGAGAAGAAACAAAAAAGAACACTCAAATAAAACACTCCTAATAAGGTGAGAAAATTCAACAAACAAAGTTGGCGAGTCTATAGCAAAGGGAACAACGGAATTCCAGAAGAGTGAGTCTTAAAGCGGACTAGCAAAATATGGTGAGATCTAACCAGTTATAACATTTATATACAATATATACGCGCCAGGTTTGATTAACCTGGAAGTCTGTATACTTTATAGTAATCCACATGAAAACGGTCATGTTAACATGTGGGGCTTATTGTGTGTGAAAGTAACCTCGGAATGGACGGGACTATTCAGGCATTCTGAAATGGGTTACTGGATCTGCAATAGAGTTAGCATTTTCTAACTCCCGGATTAAAGCTGCTTTCAATGGTGGGTCGGTATTAGACTACACACACACACACACACACACACACACACACACACACACACACATACACACACACACACACGCGCGCACGCACGCGCACACACACACACACAACACACACACACACACACACACACACACACACACACACACACACACACACACACACACCCCCCCCCACACACACACACACACACACACACACACACACACATGATGTCCTCCATCTGCGGTCGAATGGAGTCAGTGCTATTCCTTCCGCACGCTACCTAGTATTGTGGACGATACTATAACGAACCGCCAAGTGGTCACTATGGGTGTATCAATCCTCCACCCTCCAGTTACTCAACAACAACAACTGTGCGCTCATGCAAATGCTCAACTAAGGTATCGTGATTTAAAGGCTCCACAATTGTAGCCACTGATTTGTTGATGTTATTAGGCAATTCAATAATCAGGCCAAATGCAATTTACTCCAAACCCAAAGCCCACATACATGCTAAAATCTACAGCATGGTAAAACTAGCATCAACATTAACCTACGAGCATAGTAGGTATCATACCCGTGCAGGCAACAACAGTTTGTTCTCATTTATGCGTCAACAGATTGCCAAATTTTCTAATTAATTAAGTAATTAATTTTCACTCGTTCGTGGCCTCACCATTTTACTGGTTTAGCATCATCATTCTCTGCTGTTGCTCGTTGATCTCGGCAACATATTTCCATTTGCTACTCCCACGTTGGTCGACTACAGTGGCAACATACGGCTACCCATGGTTCCAGGTTTAGTTCAGACCGGACAACACCAGCATCATAACAACGAGAAGATTTCAACATGTTTTTGTATGAAGCTGGCATCGATGGCAGGACAATATTTATTCCCAAGCTTGACCTATCTCCTCCCGCAGACCGCATGCCCTTGGCCGGCTAATGTAGTCAGCTGAATTTTGGGTTTCACAAGAAAGCGTTTCACAAGCACCAAGGGACACATGACACGAGGATGCTTTTGACTTGATGAATCTGTTGCTCTGTTATTCCCCAGAGCAGGACAATGATGGCGAAAGTTGGCAAAATAATGCCAGTCTTTGTTTGCTTTGGGAGCTTCGTTTTATTTTTTATAGAAATCATTTCATGGGAATTACATTGACAATAAAACTTTCGGTGGTTGGTTAAGGCTGCTTCGTATTGCAAATTTTGTTAGGCATAAATTATGAAAACACTCACTTTGATTTTATGAAAATGTTGATGATTTCCATATTCTGTTACCAACTCACAGATTTTCTTTTATTTCACTATAAAAAGGGAGCCAGTAAATATTATATGCTACAAAAACCGCCATTACTGCTTTAGCCAAGATGGTTCTACAATCTCATGATGGACAACAGCACTTCTCATGGAGACCGGATTGTTGATGGGTTTGTTTTCCTATGGCGATAGCTATCCATAAACGGTGGGATAAGACTTGTCTCCTTGCCAGCAGATAAGTACTACCTCACCAACCAAGCCAGGAGTGGCGTTTGGAGCCAAAACCATTCAGACAGAAGCAGCAGACAAGTATTCGCTGAAAATTGTCGCTGACTGTTTTGTAGATTTTTAACGAGAGCACTGACTTTCCTACAGCTCAAGTGCATTCGCTATCTGGGTTGGGCTGCAAAGTGAGAGGGTGGACGGGCAGATAAATTGTAAATAATTGCACCGCAGCAGAAACTCCTGGCAGCTATGAAAGGCAGCATTACTAATGATGGTCCGTCGCCGCGAAAAGTGATGAAAAGCTGAGAGTGTCGTCGCTGATGGTTGCTAATGGAACTGAATTGCTCGTTGATTGTGCGCTATGGCGCTTATTTTAAGAATCTTCTTGGTTACAGTGAACTAAAAAAAGTTATTTCGTCATTGATGGTTGTGGTCAGGATAAAGTCGTTGAGCGCTTATTTTTAAATTGAAATATGCAACATCACCAGTCATACTTGTGCACCACTGTCACGTGGATTTATTAAGTTATTTATTTTATTTATTTATTTATTGATCAACAGATAAAAATGTGTATCCCACTGACAATAAGATAAAACTGAATAACATACCATAACTAACACATATATCTTCGGAAACAACGCTTATTAACATCACGGGATACATTAAAATTAAACACGTTATAATAGCTATTGAAAACGCAACACATGCTTAGCACAGGTTCGTGTTTGCCGTAGTTGGTCCTTGAGTGCCGATTTATAAAGAAAGATTGTAAACGTAGGTTTCGTCGTCGAGTGTTGATGTACAAGAGATCAACTAAAGTGGAACAGTCGATGTTTCCCTGAAGGAGGTCACCAACGAAACACGCTTTGCCCACCATACGCTTCCCTTTAAACAATTCCAGATTGATGAGGTTACACCGACTTTCATAACTTGGCAATCTGCTAGGGTCTTGTCAACGAAGATGTCGCAAAGCAAAGCGTATAAACCAGTGCACAGTGGGCATAATCGAAGCTGTAATCGGACTTATTTCAAATCCGCTGGTATTTGTACATGAACTGATGTTTTTCTATAGGAAACAACGCCGATTGCCATTAATTTCATCCTGTGCAGAGCATTGGAAGTAGCTCATTTTGCCCCATTTCACCCTAATTCGGTGTGTTCGTTCAGTTTTTACTCCGATAACTACAATTGCCGCTATATTTTTTGCTTGAAAAGGAACATATCTTATGTGAAAAACTCTCAGGAATCGAATGGTGCCGGTTTCATGCTGTGCGTTCATCTTCGTGCGTTCTTCAATTTCTTTCGCCCAGATCATCGATCTTGCATGACAAAAGGTGTCCGATTGTGGATTCGGATTGATCCACAGCTTTTGGTCATTTCCAGCTACCAACATCAACGGCATGGCATGCTCCGAAAGCAGCGAATCATCCTGCTTCAGGATTGAGTTCTGGTTGTAGTGCGAGAACCCAGTAGCAGAGTCTACTCCGGCGGAATTATACAGTAGCCGTCAATGCAGACATCCGTTCTGCCACCTCATCAAACTCCAATATTCTAGTAGTATCACAGCGTACCATGTCACGTAAAGCAACCTTGACTGATAAAGCTCCATCAACTCTTCGTATTTGGACGAAAAAATGAAATCTTCGGAATTATTGTTGTTCGATGATCCATGATATTTTTCCAAGTGGACAACAACTTTACTCCATGCATTTGTTTCGCAAACTTTTGTACAGCTATGTACTTCCGTTTGCTCAAACCGACACGTGTTTTTAGAAGCAAAGATTTTTCAACTAAGGCGTTCAGTTCCGGTTTTCCGGTGACTCGCAAAATCTGCTTAGCGTAATTCTCACCAGAAGTTCTCAGGCCACGCAGAATATTCGCCATATTCGTCAGCAAACCACGGTGCGCCAGTTTCTCTGCGGAACGCAGTAGTTTTTCAATAGGTTCGCTTTTTTGCCAGCCGTTTGCTGTATTTATCTTTGGTACTTTCAGACAGATCTTCAAAACATCGACGTTTTGGACCACGAATGCCAGGCTTTTGAGGAGTTGTTAGGTCATCAGATGACTTCGTAGATCGCTGATCAATTGACGTCTATAAAAATGTTATGTGATGATTATGTTTCTGTCAAGATCGGGTAGGTGTACGAGTCATGGCAAGTGTACCACTTCGCACCATTACGCAATGGCGCTAGTAATGGCCATACTCTAGTAAATTTCCATAGGCCAAATAACTGGTACACTTTTAAGTATTGCCATAACTGGTACACCTACCCTATATACGTATGTTTCCACTCAGAACCCTTACCTCGAATGTTTGATTTAGCCAGTCGTTGTTTCTCTCATAAAAACGTTCCTTTCCATGCGCATTTACCCAGCGTCGAGTAAACTGTTTCACCCCATTCGTCACATCTTTAGACACAGTTGACTCACAGCCTACACCTCTCGCTATCAGAAGCTGCACTACTCGCTGCTTCTTGCGATTAGAGTTTAAGTAAATTTTCACAATCTCATTATTCAACATTTTGAAAAGAAAAATTTTGCTGCACATTCAAACTTCAATTTGAGTCAAATGACAGTTGTTTATGAAAATTCACTTGGAAAACAAAGAAAATAGGTTACTTTGATATGATTTTCATTCATTTTCATTTCCACTAGTGGCAGTAGTAGTTATAGGAGTAAACACTGGAAAACACATTTTTAGGGTAAAATGGGGCGAAATAGACCAGCATGAAACCGGCACCATTCGATTCCCGAGAGTTTTTCACATAAGATATGTTCCTTTTCAAGCAAAAAATATAGCGGCAATTGTAGTTATCGTAGTGAAAACTGATGAAAAACACATGTTTAGGGTGAAATGGGGCGAAATAGACCATTTCTCGACCCCGGCTCAGCATGAAGCTGGCATCATTCGATTCCTGAGAGTTTTTTTCATAAGATATGTCGCTTTTCAAGCAAAAACTACAGCGGAAATTGCAGTTATCGGAGTAAAATATGAAAAAAAAAACACATATTTAGGGTGAAATGGCGCGAAATAGACCATTTCTCAGCCCCGGCTCAGCATGAAACTGGCATCATTCGATTCCTGAGAGTTTTTTTTCATAAGATATGTCGCTTTTCAAGCAAAAACTACAGCGAAAATTGTAGTTATCGGAGTAAAAAATGAAAAAAACACATGTTTAGGGTGAAATGGCGTGAAATAGACCATTTTTAGACCCCGGCACAGCATGAAACTGGCACCATTCGATTTCTGAGAGTATTTTACATAAGATATGTTCCTTTTCAAGCAAAAAATATAGTGGCAATTGTAGTTATCGTAGTGAAAACTGATGAAAAACACATGTTTAGGGTGAAATGGGGCGAAAAAGACCATTTCTCGACCCTGGCTCAGCAAAAAACCGGCACCATTCAATTTCTGAGAGTTTTTCACATAAGATATGTTCCTTTTCAAGCAAAAAATATAGCGGCAATTGTAGTTATCAGAGTAAAAAATGAAAAAAAAAACACTTTTAGGGTAAAATGAGGCGAAATAAACTATTTTTCGACCTCTGCACAGCATGAAACTGGCACCATTCGATTTTTGAGAGTTTTTCACATAAGATATGTTCCTTTTCAAGCAAAAAGTATAGCGGCAATTGTAGTTATCGGAGTAAAAACTGAACGAACACACCGAATTAGGGTGAAATTGGGCAAAATGAGCTACTTCCAATGCTCTGCCCAGGATGAAATTAGTGGCAATCGATTTATTGGCGTTTTTTTTCCTGTAGAAAAACATCAGTTCATGTACAAATACCAGCGGATTTGAAATAAGTTCGATTACAGCTTCGATTATGCCCACTGTGCAGTGATGCTCAACATGCAGCCCGCGGGCCGCATGCGACCCGCAATATGTTTTTGGCCCGTAGGCTACTTCTGAATATGGTCATATTTGTTATGGTAAATAAATTTGGAAATTCTGAATCGTATGACAGAAGAGATAAATATCAAGCAAAATACTGTAGATAACACATATTGTTGCCTGCCTAAACATGTTTCCGTTAATGA
Source organism: Aedes koreicus (assembly GCA_024533555.2). Lineage (NCBI taxonomy): Eukaryota > Metazoa > Arthropoda > Insecta > Diptera > Culicidae > Aedes > Aedes koreicus. Next base: position 51,698 of record JAHHFK020002990.1, on the reverse strand, counting down.
GAATTCTCAGTCTCTTAAAACTTCACGGGAGCTCAATTGTGATGTTTGTACCCAACATACGCTGCTTTGCTTGTGTTAATGCATTCAAATGCTGTTCTCACGTCTGCCGTTAAAAAGCACGTTAATGGCACATTAGTAAATGCTCATGTTCGCCGCCCCTGTGTGAAAAAAAAGGAAGGCCCCGACGAGAGTGCGAAAAAAAAAAATTTTATTTTTTTGTTTTTTCTTAACCCCCCGAATATTAAAAAAAAGAAAAGGGGAAAAAACCAACCAAACCAAAAGATGGGGCCCCCCAAAAAAAAAAAATCCCCCCGCTTTTTTTTTTCACCCCCGGAGGCTCCCCCAAAAATTTTTTAAACAGATCTCAGGCTCAATCAGTCAAAACAAAAAGAGGACAGCAACACAAAACCAGCCATATCCAAACACTACACTGCACGCCGAGCTATTTTTTTACCACGCAAGCGCGTGTATTAAATTCACTACTTTGACTTCATGCTTCCAGACTTACACGCAACGCGGTGGGTACAACACCAATGCCAATGCTCGTGTTTTGACTTCGGACATCGTATATGATGTTTCGGCAAACACCACAGCCGAGTGTTTCCGATTGTGTCCGATTGCGGAATACACGCGTGGTTAATTTATTTTATTCTTCTCACTAGCCTGGGACACGGATATATGAAACAAAATTATTTTCGTTCCCTATTGATTTTTGGGAGCCTTTTGGTTCCTATAATAACTGTGCAAAATTTCAACTCGATCGGTGAAACTATATTTTAGCGCTCGCAGTTTTAATTTTCCATAGTATTTTATATGGGAAAACTTACCTTTTCAAAGAAATATCTGGCGAGGTGACCCGTTGTCCTCTAAAAATAAATCAATCCCTTAACTTGCTGGGAAATTTTTCAAAGAAACTTTTCTTAGAAGACCGCAAAGCGATCCGACGCTTGTGGAAAAAGTTATTAAGCTGAAACTGATTGCTATCCAATCGAACGGCTCATTGGACTGTTTTTTCTAGCAGCACAGTTCCTCCATGCTGAGTGAACATAAACAAAACACAGTGGTTGCTTCGCGCAGCCAGCAGCAGGTTGCAGGTGGCAGTGCTGCAAGAGAAAACAGTTCAATGAACCGTTCGATTGGATAGCAATCAGTTTCAGCTTAATAACTTTTTCCACAAGCGTCGGATCGCTTTGCGGTCTTCGAAGAAAAGTTTCCTTGAAAAATTTCCCAGGAAGTGGTTGTATTGATTTATTTTTCAAGGACAATGGATCACCTTGCCAGATTTTTATCTGTAAAAGTAAGTTTTCCCATGGAAAATCCTATGTAAAATTAAAACCACTAGCGCTAAAATATAGTTTCACCAAACGAGCTGAAATTTTGCACAGTTATTACAGGGTCCAAAAGGCTTCCGAAAATCATTAGGGAACTGGAATTTAAATTTTGTCCCAGGCTAGTCACCTCTTTACATTAATTTCCCCGCTTCATAAAAACCTCTTTGAAAGAGTACAATTTAAAACGCCATTACGAGTCAAAGCATGCATCGAAAATGGACAAATTCTCAGCCAAATGTCGTTCAGAGAAGGCAAGTGAACTAAAAGAAAAACTGCGATGTCAGCAAAACGTGTTTAATCATAGAAAAGTTGAAAATGAAAAGTGCATTAAAGCAAGATACATTGTAGCGGAAAAAATAAAAAAAACACTTGAAACCTTTTTCGGACGGAGATTTTGTAAAAGATTGTTTGAAGGCAGTGGTAGACGTGGTATGTCCTGCCCAAAGTCTAGTTTTTTTCGCTGATTTCTCTGTCGCGAGCTACGATTACTCGTAGAGTTGAAGAAATTGTAGACGATATGCAAAATACGTTGAAGGAAAGAGCTGCAAACTTCGCATATTTTTTGGTGGCACTGGATGAAATTACGGACATTTCCAAGACATTTGAGATTACTGAAGAGCTCATACGTTTATTTCCGCTCAAAGGCACCCCAAAAGGTGTTGATATTTTCAACGCTCTCTCATCGATTGTAACCCAATTCGGCATGGATTTGAAGAAACTGGCGAGTGCGATCACCGACGGTGCCCCAGCTATGATTGGTAAGTGTATTTTGTTTGCGTTTTAGGGAGCACAAGCAACATTTTTTGTTCCACAGGAAAGCATGAAGGTGCGATTGCCCATCACCGGCGACGAGATAGTGTTAGCAAGCGATTCATGCAGTACCACTGCATCATACACCAGAAAAAAATGTTTGCTAAAAAAGTATGGTTCAAAAACATTATGAAGGATGTCGTTAGGGTCGTTAATTTTATTCGATCAAATGCTCTCAATCATCGAGAATTCCAAGCTTTTTTGTCGGAGCTAGACGCAGAATATGGAGACATACCTTTCTATACTGAAGTTCGTTGGCTCAGCAGGGGAAAAGTTCTTAAGCGTGTTTATGATCTCAAGACGGAAATATCAGAGTTTATGAAACAAAAAGGAAAGGCAGTTCATCAGTTCGACACATCTGAATGATTTGAATGTGCAACTTCAGGGGGGAAATATTTAAGCTTGTTCACAATCTTTTCAACCACACCAAATCCTTTGAGAAGAAATTGACGCTGTGGGAAATGTAGCTTAAATTAAGAAATTTTTCTCATTTTTCTACGCTTGGATCGTGCAAAGAATGCGATGAAATCAGGTATGCTAGTGCAGTTTCCTCTCGGCAAGCAGATATTTCTGACCGATTCCATGATTTCAAAGCGAACGAACAGCCATTGAAAATTTCTTGTATTTTATAAAATTTCTTGAATTTTATACTAATTGAACTTGAAAAAGAAATTTAATTTGATTTTTTAAATAAACGATTTCACCGATTTACACGCGTTTTCCCTTGACCAAATTTTGACCGTATCACCCTTTAATGCAAAGAATACATAGGAATGTATCTGATTGTCATATGACTTGATACTGGCACTTGATCCTGGAATGATCATTCCGGTGCAGGTTCCAATGGGGTCATGAATGGACAGAAAATAATTTGAAGTGAACTCTAGCAATATGGGAATACAAATTCTTGGAATCGTTCCATATGAAACTTCCATTCCGCCAGTCCAGAGTAGGAAACGCGAGTCCTATTTTCCTTTATGAAATCTATGCATTCACATTGTCGGGGCTATATTTTGGAAGTTGAATACATAAGTAATAAACAAATGTTTTTCAGTGTCTACTCTTCTATAACTTTCTTTTGGAACGATTTCAAGAATTTCGACACCTATATTGCTACAGATCAATCCAAATAATTTTCTGGTCATTCGTGACCCCATGGGAACCTTCTCTGAATTGACCACTCCAAAGTCAAGTGACCGGATGGTCTAATAAATATGGCAAACTTTCTTCTGGAACGATACCAGAAATTTGGACACCCATATTACTAGGGTTAAATACAACTTGTTTTCTGGTCATTTGTGACCCCATGGGAACCAGCTCCGGAGTAACCGTTCAAGGATCAAGTCTCCGGATTGTCGTTTGGCAATCAGACACATTCCTGTGTATTCATTCCACGATTTTTAGTATAATTATTTTTGATTTTCTATTGAAATCTGATATTCATACCATTTTCAGAACACGGTTCCGTAGCCTGACACATGACGGTTCAGCAGTATCATGATAGATTTCCAAACACTGAGTCCATTGATACGAACTTTTGTAGTATATCCCTGTTATCTATGCCAACGCATCATGCAAGCTGACCACCATTTGTTGAGTGATCAGCTGCTTGCACAACACGTTTCCAGTCAGGTATGATTTGGTTTCTGAGCCCAGTTACATTACCAGGATTGGCACACCAAATCTTATTGGGCAGTAAACAACCACTACCAACAAATGCACCACAGCTGCAAAGCAGATGCTCCGATGTTTTGCTTTCTAGGTTACAGAAGCGGCATATACACTCAGTAGCAAAAAAAAAGCCGAGAAAAATTTTGCTTCTATAAACCGTCATTTTCAAACTTCTGTAACTTTGTCAATTATCAATATATTTGACTGAATTTTTGACAAAACTATAATTAATGTATTGACCTTATGCGACCAAATTTTCATGTTTATAATATTTATAAGATTGAAGTTTTGATAACATATGTTAAAAAAAACTGTTTTTGGACATACCAATTTCAAAAATATGTATTTGGACAAAATTTGAACTGTTTCCATCGAGTGGTTTGCACCACAGCTTGCGTCAAAGTTGACGCACCAACATGAGTATTTCTCTTTTTCATACGGTATTGTCCTTGCTGAAATATCGGTGCAAAAAAAAAGCCGAGGTAAATTCATCTTGATTTGTTTCGCTTGATATTTACGAAATAACAAGTATAACCCATGAAGCACTTTAAAATATGGCATACAATATGTATTGGATTGTGAAAATACCGTGTGAAAAAGAGAAATACCCATGTTTGTGCGTCAACTTTGACGCCAGCTGTGGTCCAAACCACTTGATTGAAACAGTTCAAATTTTTTCCACATTATTTCCTTTCCCCTTTCAGGCTGTGGTGAAATTTTTATTATGCTACTTATATATTTCACAAAAGAACTTATTTTTGAAATTGGTAAATTTTTTTTCAAATTTTTTAAATTTTTTTTCAAAATGTTGGTCACATAAGGTTAATACACTATTCATAGTTCTGTCAAAAAATCAGCAAAAAATATTGATAATTGACAAAGTTACAGAAGGTTGAATATGACGGTTTATGGAAGCAAAATTTTATTCGGCTTTTTTTTTTGCTACTGAGTATATTTTTTTAATTTTATTTATTTCGTCAACCGAATGTAGACTAGTACATATACAGTTATAGTATTTTCTTTTTTCTTGTGTTAAAATTACATTTTTGGCTTAGAATTATGGGAATAGAAAAAAATATAAGTAGTGTCTGCTTTTCTATTATTTCTTCCTAGGAGTTGTGATTCCGAATGGTGTTAAAATATTGTTTAAGTTTCTGCCTAGACATTGTAAAGTCAACGGTTTCGCAGTATTGATTGTAAGAGGCCATCATTCGATTTAGTGGCCCAAATTTTGCATAATTTGTGCGATGATGGTTTATGGAAAATAAATTTCAATTTCTTAGTTGTCAAGTAGGCGCATAGACATTTAATTTTGACAAAAGTACTGCTGAGTCAATGCGCTGCGAAACAATACTGTTTACAAATGAAACCATTGCATATTCACGGCGCTCCTTTAATGTCTGGATGTTTATAAGCATGCAGCGTGCTTCATATGATGGAAGAGGAAATGAAGTCCAACCTAGTTTACGAAGGGCATATAATAAAAATTGCTTTTGTACTGATTCTATTCTTCCTTCGTGTGTGATTGAAAAAGGACACCATACAATGCTGCTATATTCCAGTATTGACCTCACATAGGCAACAGAAAGTGTTTTAATTGTATATGGGTCCTGAAAGTTATAGCAAAATCGCTTGATGAAGCCTAACATTTTGTTTGCCCTGTGAATTATTGTGTTGTAATGGTCAATGAATGTAAATTTGGAATCTAAGATAATTCCTAAATCCCTAACTCTTTCACTTCTTTCTACATTCTGATTTCCTAATGCAATTGTAATGTTTGATGATGTTCTTTTTCTGCTAAATAATATTATGTTGCAATTTTTAAAAATTCAATTCCAATAGGCATTTTTTACACCATGTGTAGAATAATTGTATTTCATTCCGGAATATATTGATGTCTTCTTCATTCATAATCTCCAGAAAGAGCTTCATGTCTTTGGCATAAGTTAGTACATTAATTTCTTGAGAATGAAGGAAATGTCGTTTACTAACAGAATAAAAAGAAGTGGTCCTAAATGAGAACCTTGAGGGACACCTGAAGTGACTTGAATAGGATTCGATTTCTTTCCGTTCAGTTTTATTGTTTGTTGGCGATTCGTTAAGTATGATTCAAGCCATTTCAGAAGTCCTGCCTCAATTCCCATTTTTTGCAATTCTGTATAAAGAGCTTCTACATGGTATCCATTATCCATCGAATTTAATGAGTAGTATATGAATTCAAGTAAATTTGTTGAGGTCAAACGACCTTTAAAGAAGCCGTGTTGCTTATTCTATTTTTGATTTGTTGAAATAATTTTTCGTTGAAAATTGCCTCGAAAAGTTTTGGAATGCATGAGATAATGGCTATACCACGATTATTACGTACGTCTGATTTCCTTCCAGATTCAAAGATAGGGACTAAAAATGAGTTTTTCCATTGTTTTGGGAAGTTTCCAGATTCCAATGACATATTAAAAATCCAAAACAGTGGAGCAGTAAGTTCCATTGCTAGATTTTTCATAAATACTGGAGGCATTTCGTCTAGTCCAGGGCTTTTCGAGGCGTCTAAATTATTTAGAGCCTGTAAAATATCCTGCACTTGAAGCTGGTTGACGCCAATGTCCCTTGGCAATTCTGGATAAAATGAAAAGTAATTACGGTCACAATCTTCTTCAGAAAATGTTGTATAGATTTCTTGGAAAAAATTTGCAAATAGGTTACAATTTTCTTCCGAGCTTTTCCCAACATTTCCTTCAAGACGCATTTTTGAGGGAAAACTGCTGGATTTTAATTTGGTTTTTACGTAATTAAAAAAGTTCTTTGGGCAAGATTTTATTTCAAGCTCTGTTTTTGAATTATAGTCTTCAAATGCATTATTGGTGGCAAAATTCAATTGATCGCATATGTCCAAATAGTTCACTAAATTTTCACTGTTATTTTGTTTTTTTTTGTAGGTTTTATGAGCTTTTTGCTTGCGATTGATTAGATGTTTTATTTGTCTGTTATACCAGATTAGATATTTAGTATTTCTGTGACGTCGTTTTTTCTTCAGAGGTATTTTTTGTGAAATAATTTCTGTTAAAATTTTGTAAAAGACGTCTACAGCAGTTTCGACATTTCCTTCATTCCTTTAAATTATTTGCCAATCTGCCATTCCTTTAAATTATTTGTCACACAGAAGTCTTTATATACATTCGTTAATAAAACGTCCAAATAAAAATTTTGTTGATTTTTTATGGAATTAATTTGTTTAAGTCCCAAGTTGGCCGTTTTGTCAAAAATGAACTGTAAAGTTTCGTTATCCCCAACGACTGGGAGTAAGATACTTTGATTTTCAGAGTCCAGAATGAAGTCAGCTTTGCGTTGATTGAAATCCCCATAAATAAGAACTTTTACTTCAGGAGGAAGTTGAGATAAAACTTGCTCAGCAATTTGGAAGAAAAATTCATAAGTGTTTTTTGAGCATGGTCTGGTGGAAAATACACAGAGGCGAACACATGCGTTTCACCTGCTATGTGTGATTGCACCCAAACATGCTCAAATTCTTTAAATTTGGATGTGGGAATAATTTCTGAATTGAAATCAGCTAAAAGAGCTATTAAGACTCCGCCACCTGACTTCTTCTGAGACGCATGACAATTTCTATCGTCTCTGAATACGTTATATGTACTTCCAAAAATTTCTTCACTTCTTACGCTTCCATCCCAGCTAGTTTCAGTTGCCAGAATTACCGAAAAGGACGAGCATAATAATTTTTTGTAAATTTCCTTCATTTTGGCTGGGCTTTTCATGCGATTGAAATTTAACAGTAAATCAAAATTTCAGTCGCATTCTGTTTTGGTGAAGAAATTTTTAAAGGTACGTCGGTTGATGAAATACTTACTATGTCTTCTTCTTTCTCGTAAAGGGTGTCCAATGCGCATACGTCAATGTTTTCTACTTCTGAGGAAGGCGTCGTTATTTCCGAAAATTCTGGTTGAGTGAATGAGAGTGGAATTTGTTGGTACTCTCACGTAGTTGCTGCAGGCGGTGCGTTCGTTCACTGGATAGGAATCGCTGGTATGGTTGTAGATCGGCTGCTGCTTCAGCTGCATTCATCCCATACTCCTGATGAACTACCGCGAAGATACGCTGTAGATGGTCTGGAGCGGTTGGCAGTCCTTCGGATGCCAGCAGCATTCTAATGCTAGTCGGTGTCATTCCTTCTACGCAGACATTGCCTTTCGTAATCCACCGCACCGTCGACGTGATAAAAACATTTCGGTGCAACTTTACCCACACTTTATTAATTTTCTTCGTTTCACTCGTGACTACAGGTTCTGTTCGATTATAGCAAGACCGTGTTCATCAGCTGTTTGCTTGTGCTTCAGCATGAGGTGCCTGGACAAATTATACGCTGTACTGCATTCTAACGGTTTTCCAGAAGGAACACATAGTTAAACTAAGGGTTTGCTTCCTACATCTTCTTTAATTTTCATCTTGGAAAGCACAGCACTAATGTTCCTTCTTTTAAGCCATGATAACCGCACTGACTGATACAATCTCAAAACATCAAAAATCAATCTCACTCAATACGCGGCACTCTCGCACTCTTGCTCTTTCGTATAATCTGGAGCAAGTAGGATGGCAAGTGTAGAGTTTTAGGTACGAAATGTGGCTGCGATTTTGCTCATTTTGAACTTGAAGTGCAGCACAGGACTGAATACTGTGTGAGCGATGTCAGGCATAGTGGTAGAGTACAGCATATAACATCATCACAGTTTACTCATCGCAACAATTCATCGATCTCAAACCAGCTACCAACAGCAAGCAAGCGGGCTGTTGTTGCACCGAACGGCTGAGGTTTTTGACGTCTCCGGCTGTATATAATACCCATAGCTCTTCAAACCAAGTGAACAGCAATTGTTGTGAAACATGGCCTCGCAGGGTTTGTCACTCGCCGTAGACGGGAGAAAAGAATATAGTCAATCAGGGTGGTGGTAGACCGCTTGTCACTACTAATGAATTTTTTTTTTCATGAATATTTTTTTCTTTTTATTAGCCTTTAAATTGGCAGCAGGGTAAATACACCCTTCTTTTTAGGGAAATGCTCCGTAAACTTTGGAAAAATGCTCCTTAGATGCGATTGCCCGGTATAATGCAATCGGAGGTATTTATCTTCTGGTTAGCGCTTGCCGGTTGTTTTGACGGGTCTTAAGTTTCTTCAAGATTGTATAGCGGAGCTTCGCTCTGCAATCTTTGAGGTAGTTTTAACGGGTTTAAATTTCATTTTGACGAGTCTTCATTTCATTTGGAAGAGTCTTTATTTTGTTTTGACGACTCTTCAATTCAGAAACTTAAAACCCGTCAAAACTATACAATCTTGAAGAAACTGAAGACCCGTCAAAACACCCGGCAAGCGCTAACCAGAAGGTTAATACCTTCGATTGCATTATACCGGGCAAACGCATCTAAGGAGCATTTTTCCAAAGTTTAAGGAGCATTTCCCCAAAAAGAAGGGTGCATTTACCCTTTGCCCTTTAAATTAGAGGCCGCTCATATATCACGTGGACAGAAAAAAAAACTGCATTTTGATCCCCTCCTCCCTCCAGGGACAAGAGTGGAAAATCGTCCACAACCCCAATCATGTTCACGTGGACTTTTTCCATCAAAACAATAACTTATTTTTATTCAAAACATTTTTGATCTAAAGGAAAATAGGGAATTTAAACAACAAAACCAATCATAGAAATAAAACAAATACAAATTCATTATGGATTGCTAGATTTGTCACAGAGTCCAAAGATGTTTAACGTAAATTTAAACCAGAAATCGCTTAAATCAAGTTTGCAGTTTGAAAGATTGTAAACAATTTCAATGGCTGTTTAAATTTATCATTTTCTTATGAGTCTACTCAAACCAATAGTATCTCTAGGACTTAGCACTCCGGTGTCAAAAGAGATGCTTATCAGAAATGGAAACTTTAAACGTAGATCCGATGTTTAAATTTAGTCCCCAATATAAACGACACCAAACGGTATTTAAATTTGCCGGAAACTTATTTTTATTGCTCAGACCAATATTTAACATGCCATCGAAGGCACCATCTCATGCGGTAATCAAAATCAACTGACTTTAAATTAGTTGTCTTTAAATAAACAACCCGATATCCCTCGTCAAACAGGACACCCACGATTCTGGGAAGCGTGTCACACGTTTTGCCCCCCCCCCCCTCACTCACGAACACAAACACAACACACACACACACACACACACACACACACACACACACACACACACACACACACACACACACACACACACACACACACACACACTTGCATCCGGGAAACTCCCAAGAGTCGATCCCAATTACGTTCTCGAAAATAACAAACTGCCTTCACGTGCTTCTGATTAGCTTTCATACATCACCCAGGCTCTATCCGCAATACCAACCCACCACCCTAACCCTCCTTCCAAAGAGGAAAAGTCGGGCTCATCTGAACGTGTACGAGTACTGGCAGCTCATATATTCCGGACTTCGGGGATGATGCCAGCCACCCATCACCCGCATAGCTAATTTACTTCCACCGACAGAGGCCCCTGAGGTATGACTTTCAATGAGAATGCTAATAATTTTGCAAAGATAACATCGGGCGGAGCTTCCGTGAATTGGTGTGCCGCGCTTTCATTGCAATTATTTTTGAGAAAAACAAAAAACCCTGAAGTTGTGTGTGCGGAAGCCACCCGAAGGTCTGTTTTCAGGATTGGTGCCTCATTATCTCTTCATTAGCGGTGACACGCGTGAGTGCGTATCGTGGGATTAGTTTTCCGGAGAACAACCCATGAACCGTTTCCGTATTCCTCGAGGTGCAGACGTACAGTGACACCCCTCGTTATGGTGGAAGCTTTATGAGGGGGGAAAAACGTGTGGTTGTTTTTCCGTTACCTGGACTTGAATGAGGAGTGTACACTTTATTTTTGCACTGGGTGAGGGAAAGAAACTGGGAGAATTGAGTTTTTGGGCATAGGCATAGCATCGTAGGGTGCTAGTTATGGAGCCAAGTTTGAAAGTTGTTCGGAGTCATTACATTATTCTTTCTGACATTTAACTTGGAGAAGAAAATATGTTATTATTTTCGAAAATCCCTCTGTTATTAATCAAGCGATTGTCGAGGAAAATGTCAAAATTAATATCTTGTCGGTAACAAATCAGTCTGCTGGAGTAGCAGCTTTAGAAGAATTGTTTTAATCTTTCAAATTGAAGTGAATACTCACCCAGTCTCAGTATCTCAAAGATCATCTCTGTGATGTCAGAAAGTTCAGTTGAACTTCTTCTAAAAAATGCCCATCCATTTTTTACTGCTATACGCCTGTGTACGCGGTGTACTTATTCAACCGTGAATCAGCTAAATTAAGCGAGTGTAAGTATGTTAATTTGATACATTAAGTACCTGAGGTAAACATACTCAAGATAACACAGAGAGCCGGTTTTTGGGAGAAAATATACGCGACTTGTGTTTTAAAGAGGATTTCTCCTGCAGGGGTTGTAAGACCTTGAGATTATTTTTGGGTGGCATTCCAGCAAGGGAAAGAAAATACCCACCTTAAATGGCCTATCCCGCGTCGAGTACTCAAGCAACACAGCTTGTAATAAACAAGTTGAAAGTACTGTTACATGACAAATACAGGTAATCAATATAAGTGTAAAACACTTTATTTAATACTTTAATATGACGTAAAAAGCGCAAAAAGTGAAGCCTTATCAAACATAAAATGGAAAAAAAGACATTCTCATACAAAAATATAACAACGCCAAAGTGGGATGATTTGAACACTAGTGCTTGCCGTGATAGGTTTGTCGTTTCTTTGCTAAGCCAACTCCGATTGTTGAATAGTAAACTCTGAGTATCTATGATATGCTTCCCGTTGGCAGTAAAATCACAATCTTGTACAACTAATTCTCGAGTATTTTTTCAAACAGACGTATCTGATTTTTGTAAACAAAGAGGAGAAGTAAGATTCAAACGTTAAATTCTTGAAATCCTTAGCACTTTCATGTAAACTAGGGCCATCAACACAAGGAATAACATTTCCCTAACATGATGGTGATACTACTTTCCGTGAGGGCGCTGAGAGTTTTGAGAAATTTACATTTGAATTTTACTTCCCCTCTTTGTTCACAAAATAAGATACGTCGGTTTGAAAAAGTACTCGAGAATTCATCTTTATGAGAAAAAAGAACAGTTTTTGCAAAACATGGTTGGTGTAATGTAATTTCAACAGTATTTAGAACAACCCATAAAATCTTGTCCTGTTCATCTTCTATTAAATATATAAAACAGAGTGGCATACGTAAGACCACGCATAACTCGAGAACGGATTGTCCGATTTAAGTTGCCTTTTTATTTTGTTTTGTTTGGCTACGCCCAAGGAACATTTATAAAAATAGAAAGTTGGACAAATTTATGGGAAAAATGAAAACTTCGAAAATTATAGATGTTCAATATATTATGTTTGGGTTTTTTTTTTCGTTTTGATCGAGTAATCCTTGACATTGATCGTAGATGTTGTTGATAGTCCACCTGACATTGCACAAATTCACAGGTGTCCTTATTGTTCTGCTGTTGGTACAGTTGTTGCTACAGTTGACGACAAATATGCGAGTTGCCTAAGGCCTGTAATGTAAGAAATGCACCATTTTTATCTAGTTTAAATGCATCATTTTTATAACTAGTTTGGAGTAATTGTTTACATGTGCAAAATTGCATAACAATCGGTTCAGTGGTTATTGGAATATCATCAAAACAAGAAGAAAATCGCCGGAGAATTTTGCGCGCCGTCAATGAAAATCCAATTGACACCATGAGATGGATCGGAAGACAACTGGGAATCACCTATACAACTGTGTCTCGGGTGGTAAAATCGTTTAAGGAGTCCCAGACGACCGAGCGGTGGGCTGGAAGTGGAAGAAAATCGAAGACAGCTGACCCTGTGAAGGCCCGGAAGGTGTTGGATTATTTCAAGTGAAATCCGAACCTTTCGATTCGCGACGCGGCTCTGAAGGCAAAGTGTTCCGCCTGGTTCGTTCAGCAAACAATGAAACGAGCTGGGCTTCGTGTATTCAAGGCCCGCAAGGCACCGAACCTGCGTGATCAACAAAACACGGCGGCCACATCCCGCGCAAGGAAGCTGTATCGAGAGTGGTTAACGAAACCGATGTGTGTGGTTATGGATGACGAAACCTATATCAAGGCAGATGCAAAGCAGATACCGGGGCTGGAGTTCTACGTTGCCAAATCACGGTTTGATGTTCCGGAAGACATAAGGAAGAAGAAAGTGGACAAATACGCCAAAAAATACTTGCTCTGGCATGCCATATGCCAATGCGGTAAACTACATAAACCGTACATCACAACGGGTACCATCAACAGCGAAATTTACCGCACCGAGTGCCTCCAGAAGCATCTGTTGCCCTTCTTGCGTTCCCACAGAGGCGAGACATTATTTTGGCCGGACCTGGCATCATGCCATTATGCACGATCGACGTTGGTTTGGTATAGAGACAATAACGTTGTTTTGTACCAAAAACCGCCAACCCCCCAAATTCAAGAGAGATTCGTCCGGTGGAAAGATTTTGGGCCATAATGAAGGCCAAAGTTTGAAAATTACCCAAGGTGCTAAAAAACGAGCTGGAGTTGAAGAAAGAATGGATGAAATCGACCAAAAAGTCGGCTCCACCATTGCACAAAATGTAATGAGGGGTCTTAAGGGAAAGGTGCGGGCTTTCAGCGATGGAAATAAAATTGAATAAAGTAATTATGCCGAAACATAATCCATATGTATTAATTTATTCACTGAAAGTTTCAAGGAAGTCCGACTTAAAATAAATTTCTGGCGAACACTTTTGTCTGGTGCATTTTTTTCGAGTACAGGCCTTAGCAAAAAGATCCGCCTGCCGAGATTTTCTCGATTCAATTGTTGGCGATTGACAATAAGAGAAGTACCAGTTGACGTATCCACTGGATTGAATTCGTTCCTGCCAAATTTCTGTGTGTTCTTAAACATCGTCCAGAATTATGAGAACCACAATTGGATGAGTGCACGTGTGATTTTGGCAATGAAAAATAAGGATGTCGATGATTTGAATGAACAATACAAATAATTAAGGTGACAAACAAAATAACTTATAGAAAAAAAAATCATGAATGCTCCGCATTATTTGAATCATGAAATCGGTTAAAGCGGAACAAAACTCACCGGGTCAGCTAGTGTTTTATAAATGTATGGAACAATACAATACATTTATAAAACAAACAATTATTAATCAGTGTAAAAGATGTTTTGTGTGTTACTTGAGTAGTTTGATTATAAAACTGATTCGCGTGATTTTTACTACCACTGATACGGCTCTTTGTTCAATTCCAGCTTCTATTCAATTTCTAGAATGCCGTAATCTAACAGAACTATCAATGCTTACTACACACATCTTAAAAAAATTTGCACTTTATTTACTCTAGTCAATGAATTTTAACTTTCAAAGCCTACCCTAATAAAAATCACATTAAAAAAATGGTACAATCTACACACTTAGAAATTATGAATTTTACAAGAGACGCCTGTATGTCATGCCTGTAAAAAGTCGGTGAACGTAAGAAAGATTTCGTGTAAAAAATGTCTCCTGAATTTGACATATACGCAATTCAACAAAAAATTTATTTGATTAAATTTATTTTCTCAGTAGCTGAACCCGGCGCGAGCCTTGCTACGCTTGCAACTAAATAAATGAAAATATAATAGAACTGTCGCCTTAATGGTTTTTTTAGGAATGAGTTTTGTTCAAATACTTTCATTTGCTAATGACTGTAATTTCTGCAAAATTAAACGTAGGTGTGTATTTTTAATTAAACCCTCAGATCCTTAGTTTTTACCATGATTTTTCTTTCTGTGTAGAAGCATTTCATTGACAAAACATTTATCTTCAAATTACGCCATATCCTGTCAGTTTTAACGATATTTTCTCTTGCATAACCTTAGATTTACTTTTTGTGCATATGTAGCACTGAGAGTAACTCAATCATCCTCAGTTTTTGACCAAAAATGGGTTAATACTTCAGAACTATCAGAACATGCTGCTTTACCCACGAGATACACATTTTTAGTTTTAGTTGCCAGGACAATTCTCAAGTTTGGTTGAAATTTCTGTTTCATTTGTATAAGAGGGCTCCCTCCTCCGGAGAGGGGAGGAGTCTTAACCCACGATAGAAAAAAATGCTGCTTCAAACCCCCCCTCCACCATCCGAATTTGATTCCAGTTGCTTGATTAGCTCTCAAGTTATGCACAAATATGTATTTCATTTGTGTAGGAGCACCCCTCTTCCAGAAAAGGAAGGAGTCTCGAATCATCATAAGAAGCTTTTCCAGTCCCAAAAACCCCTGCATACAAATTTTCATAACAATAGGAAGAATTCTCATTATCGGTAGAAATTTGTGTTTCATTTGTATGGTAGACACCCCCCCCCCCCCCCCCTTCCAAAGAAGGTAAGGGTCTCAAACCACCGTGGAAACATTTCTTGCCTTTAAAAACCTCCACATGCCAAATTCCATTTGCTTGATTAGCTCTCGAGATATGCTAAAAATTGTGCTTAATTTAAATGGGAGGACTCTCCCCTCCCTTCCAGACGGGGAAGGAGTCTCGAACCATGATAACAGCTTTCTCCGGCCCCACAAACTCCTTCATACAAATTTTAATAACAGTAGGGAGAGTTCTCATGTTTGGTTAAAATTTGTATTTCATTTGTATGAGAGCCCCCCCCCCCCCCCCCCCTCCAAAAAGGATAGGGGTCTCGAACCACCGTGGAAACATTTCTTGCCTTCAAAAACCTCCGCATGCCAAGTTTGGTTCCATTTGCTTGATTAGTTCTCGAGTTATGCAAAAAAATTCTGTTTCATTTGTATGGCAGCCATCGCTTCCTGATAGTGGAGGGGTCTCAGACTAGCATAGAAACATTTCTTTTCCCAAAAACCTCCACATGCCAAATTTGATTCCTTTTAGGTGGAGGAGGAATCTCGAACCATCATAAGAACCTTATTTTCTTGCGAATAATTTCAAACAAAAACCATCCGTTTTATTGTTTGTTTTTCTAATTATAAATGTTTTTGTATTAAAGCGGCAAAAGTTATTTGAATAGAACTAAACATGAGCAATATGGGTTATTGTATAACGACAAAATCGATTAAAATTTTATGGTTTTGCATTGTTATCGTATTGTATTTTTGATTTTATTCGGATAATGTTGATTTTTTAAAATAAATGCATTATTTATTTTAACACTAGTTGAATCCGGTGCGAGCGCTGCTACGCTTGCAACGAAATGAAAGAAAATTTGATAGAACTGGCACGTTTATGGTTGTTTTTCGGAATGAGTTTTTTTTTTTTATATGCTAAGAAGGGTTTCAAACTTCTATCAGAACATGCTTTTGGTCGGAGAAATACACGTTTTGTGTTTAGTAACCTGGATAATTCTCATGTTTGGTTGAAATTTGTGTTTCATTTATATGGGAGCCCTCTCTTTCCACAAGGGAGGGGGGTCTTAAACCACCATACAATCTTTTCCTTCAAAACTCCCCCCCCAAATTTGGTTCCGTTTGCATGATTAGTTCTCGAGTTATGCAGAAATTTGTGTTTCATTTGTATGAGAAGCCTCCCCCTTTCAAAAACCTCCACATGCCAAATTTCTTTCCATTTGCTTGATTAGTTCTCGAGTTGTGCGGAAATGTGTGCTTCATTTGTATGGGAACCTCTCCTTTCAGAAAGGGGAGGGGTCTTGAGTCATATAAAAATTAGTTTTTGCCTCCAAAAACCCCCACATGCTTAATTTGGTTTCCTTTGCTTGATTAATTCTCGAGTTATGAAGAAATCTGTGTTTCATTTGTATGGGAGCCTTCCTTTCAAGAGATGAGAGGAGCCTTACTGTCATAAGAACCTTTCCTGACCCTAAAAACCCCTCCTTACAAAATTTCACGCCAATCGGTTCAGTAGTTTTCGAGTCTATAAGGTTCAGAAAGACAGACAGAAATTCATTTTTGTATAACGTTTGCATTTAAAAATAATGGACTTTTTTCGGATGGTGATAAAAAAAAGCTAAGGCAGATAATTGCATTTAATAAATTTCCCATGGAAGGTAATTATTTAATCTCACTTGCAAAAAAAATCTACGCCCTTGTGAGCAGCCTTACGGCAGTTAACCGGAACATTCGCCATGGCAGACGAAAACATGCATGTAGGCATGTTTTTGAGTTCTTTCTTCGTTTTATTTTCAATTCCTCCTCAGTTTTCGTGACCAAATTGTTGGAGTAGAACTTACGCTTCAGGTTGGCCCAGAAATTCTCGATGGGACGCAGCTGGGGGACGTTGGGCGGGTTCACCGACTTGGTTACCACAACGATATTCAGCCGCTCCATCTCCTCCAACGATCGCTACGAGTAGTGGGCCGACGCCAGATCCGGCCAAAACACCGCGTCTTCGCCCTTATGGTATTTCTTGATGAACGACGCAACATCCGGCAGGCATTTCGTACTATAAATTTCCCCGTTTACGGCCAGTCCGGAGCTAAAGAAGAGCGGCTTTGACATCCCCTTCTCGCTGATTGTCAGCCACAGTAGCACCTTCTTGGGGAAAATGAACTTCACCTCGGAGCTCACTTCCTTCGTGGGGGAAGTAAAACACGAAGTGCCCTGTCAGTCGTTGCCAGCCAGGGTGAGATAGGTCTCGTCGTCCATCACCACCCCCACGTCGCGATTCGCCGGGAAAATCGAGTTGACGATCTTGTTCAGCTGCTGCCGCTGCGTCTTTGCCTGCAGCTCCAAAACCAGTGGAAGGGACCTCCGCTTCCTGACATGTATGTTCATGTTCGCCAGGTACTTTTTCACTGTTTGGCCGGTTGAACCGACCTCCCGGCCAAGCGCACGCAGCGATGTAGCCACTTTTCCCTCGGTCTTCCTCTTCAGCAGCTTCTTGTCGATGAGGTTCGTCGACCGTCCGGAACCAGGCTTTCTTTCGATGCTCTGATTGTTGTCTAATAGTGCCAAGATGTTGTAGATGCCGGAACGGGCGTATCCGGCGTCCACAAAATGCCCCACGATGTCCGTTTTCCACGCGGCGGGGTGCCGTTCTTTGAACGCGCACACTTCTGAACGGATTGCTTCACTGTTTTTACCATCATGGTTAGAGTTCGACTGATACAGCTGTCAAATTTTGCCTGCTGACTCATGGGTTGCTATGATTGATGCTGCATGGGTAGTTTTGTCAGTGCGGGTGAAGGTAAACCCATGAAAAATCGGCAATTTTTGTCCATTTTTTATAATGCAATCGTTACATAGATTGAACAAAGAAGAAGGTAAAAAATAAACAAAAATACTGGAACCAAAACTAAAACTAAGGTATGTGCACAGCCAAATCTCCGTATTATATTATTTCATTTCATTTCTTAATCTGAAAATCAACGCAACAAAGGGTTGATTTCTTACTCATTTTCATCAAAATATTATTATTCGGACTTGTTATATCCGTATGCTCAATCTTTTCGTTTGATACCATCCGTTTAGTTCTGCACAGTGTCTTCAGTCTTCTTTCTGGAAGCATTTTCCCATTTTTTAGCCAAATCTTTCTCATTATTTGCTTCTCCTTTCGATTTTATAAGGTTTTGCTTCACGATGGCTCATAATCTTTCAATTGGACGAAGGTCTGGGGTGTATGGACGATAACAGTCCTTTGGTGCAATGTTGACATTGTTTCCTGTATACCACCCCTGAGCCGCTTTACCACAATGGCAGGGCGCCAAATCAGGCCAAAACAACACAGAGCTCCCGTGCTTTTGGATAAATGGTAGTAGCCGTTTTTGCAGACCCTCGTTGACGTAAACGTGTTAGTTAATCGTATCTGTAATTATGAAGATAAATCACAGCAACAAATAGCTGGCCAAACCATGTATTTTTTAAGAACTTCGACAACTTTTTGGCCTTGAAATTATCATCAACCTTAACACGTGTGGTATAAAACTCAGCACCCGAAAGCAGCTTGAAGTCTACTTTGACGTTTGTTGCATCATCCATAACCACACAGTCCAATTTTGTCAGCAATTTGTCGTGAAGCTTACGCGCTCTTGTTTTCGAGCTGGTTTCTTGCTTCTCGTTCCTGTTTTGGGTTTTTATTACCTTGAACGACCAATATCCTGCCGCTTTCTTCACTTTTTTTAAAAAGAAAAGAAAGATTATGTTTTTTTTTCTTCATCTCCTTTGGATGGGTTGGGTTGGGTTAGAAAAACCCAAAACCCCCCCCCCCCCCCCCTTCTAATTTGATTTGCCACTTCCCCCCCCCCCCCCTTTTCCCATCCGGAGTCAACCGATCCCGGAAGCGTTTCAAAACGCTACTTACTGTTGAACGAGGGACTTCGAGGGATTTTGCTAAGTTATTCTTTCGACTGCATTTTTAATACAATGCCCAAGTAACATTGCTAACACCATCCTGCTTTATTAAGTTTTATTAATGTTTTATGAAAGCCACTTGAAATCAATTTGGTTTATTATGGCACCAAGAGGTGCCAATACGTTTCATATTTAAGTCAGCTTTATGAGAACCTACACAGCTTGTAAACAACGATCTTAAAACCTTGTTTCTCAAATTCCTTTTACTCCTATAAAAGGTTTTATTTCGACTTTATGAACTCGTAAAATGCTGTATTGAAATGCCGTTTTAGGACTCATTGATATTATCTTATTCTGGTCAGTTGAAAAAGCATTTTAATACCATTTTACCTCCAGTAAATGCATTAAACGGCCAATTGGCATTGAAGGAAGTCACCATAAGACCAAATAGTTTTATAATAGTCATTGCGAAAAAAAATTGGCTTTATGGCAAAACTGTGATTTTTTTTTAATCGCCATATTGAAATATAAGAATTAATTGAAATGTGGAAAAATAAATGCATCAAATTTTCAATGGTATTCAAACAAACTGTAGATCGGAGACTAATTTCGGCATTCTTTTAGATAATCTCATCCAATTCCAAGCACTTTTCAGGAAATTCATGATTAATTTATCGAATATATTTGTTTTAATTTGATTATTTTTTTTGTAAATTCGCATAATTTCCGAGGCGCATTAATTTTCGGCTACGATAAGAGCCAATATTCACCACAAAAATAAATGCGCATGTAATTTGGAGCATAAAACGCTATAGAAAACACAATTTGTTTTCGATATTTTGCTATCAAACAAAATTTCCCGCAATTCAAGACCTGTTTTTTACTGCTATATGAATCAGAAGAGCAGAGAATCGAACAAAGCAGAACAACAAAAAACAACCTCGATTTTACAGTGAAGCTTGACAGATGTGGCCATTTGGCCACATTCTAGTTTTCATGGCAGCCAAAAGGTTTTATGAAGGTTCTCAAGTGGTCATAACATCTTTCACTAGAACATTTTCGAAATCTTTATGTTCTTATAAAGGTTTTATTAACTTGTTTTCACAACCGTCTATAGAGTGGGCCATTTGGTACAAATTTCGGCTTTAAAGAAGCATAGAGGAGGTGTTGGTAGACAAAACAGTTTTGAATGTAGTTTTATCGACAAAGCCGGGAGGAGTGCTATACGGCGGGAATAAAACTAAAATTGTTACTTGGGTGCTTTTGTGATAGCAAACCGTATGTTAAAACGTTCACACACACAGTTGCATTTCGTTAGCGGTATTGGTAACATCTTTATATTGAGAAATAAAAAGGATGTGGCTAATAAACAATGGCTAGATTTAGCTGTGCGCATACCTCTGATATTCAGGTTAAAAAAACTTCAATCTTAGGTTAATGTTAGTCAAAACACATAAATTTGATTCATAAACTCTTTATTACGTAGAACAAGAATATTTCGAACAAGTTCATAAGGTAACCTTGTCCACATTCACAGAAATTATTGTCGTTCAGCCCAACACGGTATAAATGAGCGTTTAAAGAATAATAATTGCACAAGAGACGCGACATCAAACGAATAAAGTCTCGACTCACATCTTTCTCCCTGAACCAAGAATTTTTTGAATCCTTAGGGATGATTCAATGTTGTCATCGCCCCAAATCTCCTTTACTCCATTTATACTGCGAGCTTATAAGAGACTGTTGATGAAAAACAGGAAAAAAAATCATTGAAGGTGATTTAACACTCATAATAATCGTCTTCTACAGCACTCACCATTGCAAGCGAGTCAGCTCTCTCATTGCCCAGAATCGAACAACTAGATGTAACCCATACAAATGTGATGATAAAAAAACGCGAAGATAAAGCATTTAGATGCTCCTGTATTTTGTATGTATGTATGTATGTAAGGTAGCCACCATCCCTTCTAGCGCTTGGCTTGGATGCAGCTCCACTTAATAGCAAGATCGAATTGAGCCACCGATCTGAATTCACAATATCACTGTATGAAGGGCCAAAAACGGAGGGGTGGATCCGTAAGCAGAGACACTCACGCGAAATCCACGGGAAATTAAGAATCTCCTTCCAACGATACGATCCAACAATTCGAATAACCCAATTCGCAATACTTATTAAGCTTTCTACAGGATGGCTTGTTAAGAAGGGCGCGTCACCCTCACTGAAACTGTCGGAGTAGAATTTACAGCATCACAATCGAATCGGTAGGATAAAGAAAATGATACTGTTCATTCCCTCCTAGACTCAGGCAGTCAATCAAACCATCGTCCAGTTTCAGCTTGAATGATACCCTGATGCTCCCTCCCAACCCAGTATTTATTGTATATAATGTAAATCATATGCTATAACAGGCATTTTATGTAGTATGTAGTAGAGCATTGCAATAAACAAAATTATTTAATTAATATATCTGATAGTTGGAAGTCGCCATCCTTTAATTTTAATATAATTATTGACAATATAATATGATGAAATAATTAAAACACATATAAAAGACATATGATAATGATATTCAACTTGCTGTCTCTTTACAGTTCAATCAGTGTCAAATGAATGTAACTCTGGAATGTTAAGGTCATATTGCAATTAAATGAAGTAAATATAGATATCAATAAAACATTTAATTATAAGAAACAATAACAAAATTAGTATGTATTCATAACATATGGATATACAATCAGCAGAATGAATAGCATTTAATTTTTAAAAATAAATTAAATAGTATCCAATAATCAAAATTAATAGAAGAATATTTATGGCACAATATAATAAATATCTTTACGTCCTGTAATAACCTTCCTTGTTACCTTGAAGCAGATGATTTGTTTTGTTATTTTTATTATTATTCTTTTTATAACTATTATCCCTAAGAAAAACATAATAATATGCAATTTATAATAAGTTACAGCTATGAACTTCTATACAGCTCAACCAATAGCCGATAAAAGCATACTGAAATATTTAGGTCATACTATGCAATAAAATGAAATATATAAATATAAATATATACAAGAAGGTTAAAGTTGAAGGATTGAATGATTGAAGGAGCCATCATAATTATACCACCGTCGAAAATCCAAAAGCAGTACCCCTGACCAAAACTGAAAAATAACATATAATAAATGCTAAGTAGGTAAATTAAAATGACGATTGGACCTACCAAAATAGAAACAAATAAATAAGTAAATAGTATCCGTTTCCTTTCTAATAAAAAAGAGTCAAACTATAGTAAAATATGCATTAATCGTTGGAAATTTTAAAAATGATAGTAGTTATAATAAAAGTGTTACAATCAGCAACCACAAAGCGTCGGTTAGTCTATAGTGAATGGATTTTTAAATATAGAATAGCAACAACAATTCTACAACGCAATCAATAAAATGAACCTATAAGAAATAATATACTATCATTCCAAAAAAAAAACATGCTGTATAAAACAGTAAATAGATAAATACAGTGGAAATACCAATCGCTGTGATACCAACAGGATGTAACTGACTCCCAGCTTCGGGTCTCAACAAGAATCCATACCTAGCCCCTGCGGCACGACAAGCCGGTCAGTTCATCGCAAGGGACTGTGGAAAATATTGCATGGAAAATTTTAAGTACAGCTTGTATTGGCAGAACTGAACGGTATTCTCCGGTGCTCTCCTGTCCCGTTCTATCAACACCAGTGACACTCATTCAAAGCCGCATTCGTGAGCATATGTACACGTATCACACAAACACTCCCATTATACTGTCAAAACTGGCCATCACCACCATCCCGTTTTCGCTCGAACACATTAAATTTTGTTCTCTGTCACACTACTGACAAACACCGCGCGAGCACATACACACGCTGGGCCACTAGATGTTGCTAGTGTCTCCTGAAACCACTACACCGCACCCGCACGAAATGAAATTTCGACTCTTGCCGTTGTTTCTCTTTCCCTTTACATTCCACCTTTATCCCTCTTCACCTTTTGGCCCGATCGGTTCGGCAGTTAACAACAACCGTTGCGTTAGACACAAAAACACATACACTTAAAAAATGAAACCGATCGGTAATGGTGTGGCTTTCGAGTTCGAAGCCAGAGCTGAAATCTCGATCACGCGTCTCACAAATGCACAATACACGCTTCAAAAATTCCCCTGATGCGAAATAGCGTCACCTCCCAACTTAAGCTGGGTTTTCCACTTTTTCTTCAAGCTGCAAAAATGATGTTACTTTATAAATCGCCAACTCCCTAGTCCCCACTGCATCCACTCGTCCACCGAAGGAACATAACCCGATACCTCCGGATGTACTTCCTTCTCAAAGCCCACTTGCCCAGCTTCACACAAAATGGCTGAATTTAACTATTTTCGTAGGCCAAACATCCGACATGGCACCGATTCACAAAATTTTCACCGTTTTCAGCAGTTTCTTTTCAAGCCTTCTTCCAACTATTTCATATTCCTTTAACAATAAACTTTCACGCAACTTCACTGACGTTTTCCACCTTATCTTCAATCACTCGACACGTATAAAAGGATCTCAACCGCACTGAACGAAGGACGCGAGAAGACTGATCCTTTTTTTCCAAAAAAAAAGTAGACTTTCCCCCCCCCCCAAAAGAAAAAAAAAAAAAAAAAAAAAATAATATTCCAGGAAGCGCCAGAAAAATTTCCAACAAAAAAGAATCCCCCCCAATAAATAACAAACTCCGAACAAAGAGCATGAAAATAACGATTTTCGCTATAAATTTCATTGCATCCACCAAAGCCTGTGGACTCCTCTATCAATGACCCGTCAGTGAAGAACGTTTTGATAAATATCACCTGAGCAATCATAAAACGATGATGCTATGAAATTATGTAATCAATCATAAAGTACCAATAAATAGCAGAATGAGAAAAGAACAAGTTGCAACTGGTATTATTTTTGTCAAAAAATATTCAAAAATGATCAATTTCAAGGCTCAACATTGTCTTACTCAGTCCAGTCTAAAGTGAGAGATAAATTACGACGAAGCATTTTAATGATTGATGGGAGAACTGAAATTCAGTGAACGACAAGTTAATTTGGTTGTTTTCAGTTGCTCTCGGATGAAACTGGAGAAGCTGAGGAAATCCAGTGAAGAGAGGATAATTTAATTCAGTTGCTCATTTAACATACACCCATCTTATCCATGGAGGTTTCAAATATGATCAATTTTCACAAGGCCATGGTCAACTCAGTCCCGTTAATTTGCTCAATTGACTTTAACCTAGTATTGCATATCTGTATTAAAAAAAATCTCTTTAAACTGTACATCAGTCCTCAGTCATTCAATTCAAATACCTTCAATGAAGTTATGATAAACGTCAATTTACACAAGCAAACGTCCAAACTAGCAAGCTCTTGAACTAGAGCAACAATTTGAATTCATCTCAATCAATTTCCTCCATGTCACAAGCTGCCATCAGATGTGGTAAACCAAACGCAATAAAATCAAGCATTTTGTCAAATGATCTCCCTTCCTCTCAGGTGATGCAATCTGTGTTGCTGTCGAGATAAAAACTTCAATCGCGAAAAAGCTATGTTTGCATTGCACAGTGAAAGCACCTTCTCTCGCTAGAAGCTTCCATTTTCCCATTTCCCTCAAGGACGAGAAAGTATTTGTTGAAAAGCAGTTAGTCAAACATTCGCCATCACCCATCGCCGCGCAGTACGACGACAAGAAGTATAAATTATTCCCCCAGGAAATCATGTTAATGTTACTATCGTGTTGATGCTTTCGAATGGAATCGATTCGTACCGTGGGGATTGGGCGTCCGTAATAGAGAAAATATTCCATCGCAGTTCGAGAAAGGAAGAAGCAAATCTCACCTGACGTGCTCTGCTTTCCTCGGTGATGTATCGAGGAATTGACGAGGGTGAGCGATTCTAATGGAGTTCGATGATTAACGGCATTTACGGGTTTCGGTTCTTCTGAAAATGAAAATGAAATATCCTCCGTGCAGAGCACGTTTTCGGACTCGGACCAAAGATTATCTTGTTCATCTTGTCATCGAAATGGTTGATAAAGACGTTCTGAATAGCATGATGTATGGCGTGGTCGGTTAGAACAGCAGTACGATGTGTAATCGAATCGAAAAGTAATTTTCGTTTTTCTTTTATCATCACGCACAATCGAAAACGTAAGCAGATTATCAATATCAGTTATGGCTCGTTTTGTGGAAGGTGACATTCCAATTTGAACCTTATTTGGCACACTTTTTTGGATTCGCTTACTGTGCAGAAAAAGTGTTGAGGTGTCGCAAGGTAAGGCAAACGTCGCTACGCACAGAACTGTCTTCTCAACGCAATCAGGTACCATCAGCCCAATCCGATTCTTCAGCTGTCTTCCAGTCGAACAAGCTTGCCTTAGATCCTATCCACTTCCCACATTGGATGGATACTGTATGTTAATGCAAGATATTGCGACGTAGATGATTATTTTCACGCAGAGACTGCGAGATGGTGACTATGGACATGGTTGATTACGAGTCACGCGTCAGTGACATAACCAAAACTGGTTCATACCATGAATACAAATCCAAGAATGGAAACCCTAATCATTCCCTCTATAAGATGAGCATAGAAACAACCTTTGATTGGCCTAATGTCGAAAGGGATGGAGAAGTTTGAAAATTCTTCTATATCAACTCTGAACAGGTAACGATTATTCCAAGATTGTTAAAGTGACCGTAACAATAATATCATAACGTTGGCTCAGGCGGCACTTGCCAATGAGAATCCGGTTAGACACTGTAGAAGGTTGTTGATTGAACGGAAGTTTATTCAAGACTAAGGTGTGGCCCATCTAAAATTGGAACAAAGACTTTTGCGCATATTTCGGATGTACATTAACAAAATAGTATTCTGTTTTAACTAAAATGTTCAACTTTATGTGAAGGAAAAATACAAAAAAATTAATCATCTCGATTTCGAAGAAATTTGCGGACTTTTCCCGGAATACGTTTCATCAACCGGCGCACATTATTCTCATCCATCGTTTTGGCAATCTTATTCCACTTGGTTCTCAATTCATTGATGCTTTTGACGAAACTGCCATTCACCTTCAGCTTCCTCTGCATAATAGCCCAAAATCTCTCTATCGGTCTGAGCTGGGGACAGTTTGGTCGGTTGAGTTCTTTCGGTATAAATTGAATCCCGTTGGTTTCATACCACTGTAGCACTGTTTTACTGTAATGACAGCTTGCAAGATTTGGCCAAAACATGACAGGTTCATTGTGGGATCTGATGATTGGCAAGCTCGGAATTAAATGTTTTATCAGTGATGAAAACCTTGGTCTTCCTACCGCAGCTACAGATGCCTTGCCAAATTATGTGTAAATTTATCTGCAAACACAAACTTGAATTTGGCGGAAACATCTCCCCGAGCCGTAGCTAAGTAAAATGTGTGTCCCGGTAGCTGTTTGAAATCGGCCTTTACATTGGTTTCATCATCCATGTGGAGACAGCCATTGAATTTTGTCAACACCTGATCATACAGTTTTCTGGCACGGATTCCGGCCACATTGTTCTGCTTTTGATCCCTATTTGGTTGTCTACAGGCACGGGATGACTTGAAGCCTTCCCGGAGACGAATCCGTTGCACGGTGATGCGTGTGGCGTGAAACTTTTTGGCCAAATCGCGGTCTGATATGTTGGGGTTTGCCTTAATGTTCTTGATGACTTTGTTCCGCAGTTGACGGTTGACAGTACCCGCCCGATGCTTGCTTTGAGGCCGTCGACAAAGTTTATCTGTACTTTTTCAAAACACGCCAAACGGTATTTCGGGGAAAACCCAACACTTTGGCAAGTTTTGACCCAGTCCACGAAGAGTTTTCCAAATGATTGCGCACAATTATTATTCTCTTTTCTTCTCCCATTTTGTTTTTCTCTGAAACACGTTCGAACAGCAACGTGAAAAAAAACTGTTATATGTCATAGTTTGCAAATCCGACCACTAGGGTCGTTGTAAAAATCAAAAATGTTTGTCCCAATACTAAATGGGCCACACCTCAGTACATTCTTGCTATGGAAGATACATTTATTACTTCTTCAACAAAACAACTGCTAAAGGCTGGAACGCGCAAAAATTGGCCGACAAAAAAATCATTTCTTCCAGTCAAAAGTCATAATTCAAAAATCTTCTTATTTTTCTTTTGGTAGTTCAGTTTATATATTTAAAGGAAAACATGTCCGTTTATTCTTTTGGTTTTCCAAATCCGAACTGTCGTGCCTTCCGCTTAACCCCTTCCATTAAATTTTGCACAGTGGTTTCATGGACCTTATTCGCCGTCGAACGCCAGTTGGATTTAAACTGCTGCTCGTTTTCCATGGATTTATTAGTTTTTTGAGATTCCGTTTGACCAAAGCCCAATACCGTTCGATAAGGCGGAGTTCTGGGCTGTAGGGAGGGTGGTCTTTGTGTACCACAACCACGTTGTTCGCATCGTACCACTCGATTGCCTTTTTCCCATAGTGGCAGCTAGCCAAGTCAGGCCCGAACAGCACAGGTTTATTATGTTGCTTTAAGAATGGTAGCAGCTGCTTTTCCAAGCACTCTTGGACGTAGATCTCTTGATTGATGGTTTCTGTAGTGATGAAAATGCCGCTTTTCAGACCACACGTGCATATGGCCTGCCAGACGAGGTATTTTTTCGGGAACTTCGATAGTTTGATGGTTTTGAAAATGTTGGGCACCTTCCCTTTTCCTGATGCGGTACAAAAAATTAAAAAAGAGGAAGAGTGGAATAATCACCACCAGGTGTGTTTTAAGTTGTGACATGGGAATAAAGAAAAATCTTTATTGAATTCAACTCTCAGCTAGTCTTCGGTTCTGTGGCATACACTTGGGTGCCAAAAAAAACGAGAAAAGTTGCACCCAAAGTCGGAGAAAAACGTTATGGTTGGCTACACTACAAACGGTTATCGAGTCTGGGATCCACGCAAGCGGAAGTCAACTGTACAGGATGGACATCGAGCTGCGTAATGTGTCTGACTCAGCGTCTGGTGGTTCGTGCGTAGCAGGTGCGATGGCTTCAAAGAAGGACGTTATCGATTTGTGGCATCGGAGATTCGGCCACTTGGGAACGGCGAATATGAAGACTCTATGGAAGCATGGAATGGTGCAAACGACGACAAAGATCTCCGATTGGCCTGAGCAATGCATTTGTGAAGTGTGCCTGCAAGGGAAGCAAACCAGACAGCCGTTCGACGACGTTGGAGAGCGACGTGCGTCTCGCCAACTGGAAATCATCCATTCGGACGTGTGTGGTCCGTTTACACCAAGAACGTGGGACAGTAAGCGTTTCTTTGTTACGTTCATTGACGACTTTAGTCATTTCACGGTCGTATATCTTCTGGAGTCCAAGGAAGAAGTGCAATCCAAGTTTGAGGAGTACTGTGCTCAGTGACGGCGGTCTTCGGTACTCGAGTGTCCCGGCCGAGATGCGACAACGGAGGAGAGTATACTAGAAAATCTGCCTATTTAATACAAAACTCCTGTCCCGGAAGCTGCTTGAAATCCGCCTTCATATAAGTTTCGTCATACATGACGACACAATCGAACTTTGCGAGCAAATTCATATACAGCTTTCGAGACCGCTGCTTTTCCGACGTGTTTTGTTTGTAATCTCGGTTTGCCACCTTCACCTTCTTAAACGTCGACAACCCGGCTCGTTTCTTGGCCCGCTGTATAGTAGTTCACCATCACTTTCTTCGTCGTCGCTGCCACGTCCGGATTACATTTGCCGCCGCGTCCAGGCTTCCTGGTGGTCAACAGACGCTCCCCGAACACTTCATTGTCCAGTGAACAAGCGAACGGTGCGGTTCGTTGTGTCCGCTCTCCGTTGCTTTGGAAGTTTGTCACGCGTTGTTTCCAAGTGCAGTTTTTTTTCTCTCGATCGTGTCCTCATCGCAGTTGATATCGAGTTTTGCTTTTTCTGAAGAAGCAAACGTGTGTTAATCAGTGCAACGACGCTATTAATTGCAATTAGCAATCGAATAGCCATATTGCTCCGCATCTATTCACGGCACGCACACCAGCAGTCCATCGTGTGTAGCGTGCAATCGTTCATCTGCCAACCACCACCGACCAGCGTCTTCATCATCGTCATCATTTTCATCATCGCTGAGCTCCACATCTAGCCCGTACAAGCGGCCACACATCGTCACTGGGCAGCAGCAGCACATTCGTTGACCGGCTGCAGCAGATCAGCGATACATATAAGATAAGTTCTTGTTTCTCCTGAATGCATTATAATTTAAATTTGAGTGAGTGCGTGTGTGTGTGAGAGAGTGTTTTTAGCTTTAGTTTGTTTTTCTGTGTTCGATTTTTTTTTAATTGCGTGAGGGTTTGAGCGTCATAAACTCCCACGTGAGAGCCATGGATGATTTGTCGGAAGATGAATCATCTATGGCGCGAAATGATGGGGTAGCTCATAAAGTTACCCGGTCACGTGTTTATCCAGATGGTTTAGCTGGTCCATGGGTTGTCTATTTTCAGCCCAAAACGAAACCTCTTAATGTATATCAGATCTCCAACGATCTGACGAAGTGATTCTCGGCCGTGACCGAGATAATAAAAGTGAGACCGAATAAACTTCGGGTCGTTGTGTCCAACCTTAAGCAAGCTAACGAGAATGCTGTCTCTCAGCTTTTTACACTCGAGTATCGGGTGTATATCCCAGCTCGGGGTATTGAAATTGAAGGTGTGGTCACCGAAACGAGTGTGAACCCTGAGATCCTGCTGAAACAGGGGGTTGGTCGATTTAAGAACCACCTGCTTTCTCCAGTGAAGATACTGGATGTGAAAAGACTTGGCACAGTATCGATCACTAAGGGTGAAAAGAAGTTTACACCGTCAGACTCGTTTCGTGTGACCTTCTCTGGTTCAGCCCTCCCTCAATACGTCGAGTTGGAAAAACTTCGACTACCTGTGCGGTTGTTTGTACCTCGGGTCATGATCTGCCAAAAATGCCAGCAGATGGGACATACGACCTCCCATTGCGGCAATAAGGCACGCTGCTCCAACTGCGGGGAGAAACACGAGGATGGCGCCTGCGCAGACAGCACACCAAAATGCGCTTTCTGTAAGGGAACTCCTCCTCATGCTCTCTCGTCGTGCCCGGCGTACAAACAACGCGGGGAAAAATTAGAACGCTCGCTAAGACAGCGTTCCAGGCAATCTTTCGCCAAAATGGTGAAAAAAGCCTCCCCATCACCCAATGCCAATACAAATCCCTTTGCTCCTCTGTCAGATGACGAGTCTGACTTTGATTTGGCTGAAGAGGGAACATCGTTCAGTTTTCCGGAAGGTGCTTCAAGGAAGCGAAGACGCGTCCGCCCACGGAAAGTTTCTGAACAGAAGCCCAAAACCAGCTTGCCCATTTCAAGGAAAGATGCGAAAAAGGAAAAAACAATTCCACCTGGTTTTCGTAGCACTAACTACACCCAGGACTTTCCATCTCTTCCGGGGACATCGAAAACCCCTGATGCCCCGATTTTAAGAACAGAAGCCCCCTCCTCAAGTGGGCTGTTCTCATTTGATGACATTGTCGAAGGTATCTTCAAGTACCTCGAAATTTCTGACCCTCTCAAAAGCATTGTTTTGGCAATGCTTCCCACAGTGAAGACTTTTTTGAAGCAATTGACAATTAAGTGGCCCCTCCTTGCAGCAATCATTTCCTTCGATGGATAATTTTCCAAATGAGGTCGGGGATTTGATCACTGTTCTGCAGTGGAATTGTCGAAGTCTTGATTCCTAAATTGGAATCATTCAAATTTTTAGCTCACAATACCGGTTGTGATGCATTCGCTCTTTGTGAAACATGGCTCTCTTCCGAAATCGATCTTCCGTTTCATGATTTCAATATAATTCGTCTTGATCGTGAGGATTCACGTGGAGGAGGAGTACTTTTGGGGATCAAAAAGTGCTACTCCTTCTATAGAGTGAATTTTCCTCCAATTCCAGGTATTGAAGTTGTCGCATGTCAGGCTGTTATTAAAAATAAAAACCTTTGCATTGCTTCCGTTTATATTCCTCCTAGAGCCTCAATTAACCGAAAACAACTTTCAGATATTTGTTCGGTTCTTCCTGCTCCGCGGTTGATCATGGGAGATTTTAACTCTCACGGTACAGGCTGGGGAGAACTGTACGACGACAACCGGTCTTCCTTGTTATATGACCTCTGTGACAACTTCAATATGACAGTTCTTAACAATGGAGAAGTAACACGTTTGGCTGGTCCATCCTCAGTTGGCAGTAGATTAGACCTCACACTTTGTTCGAATTCATTATCGTTGGATTGCACATGGAATGTGATTCAAGATCCCACGGTAGTGATCACTTGCCTATAAAAACTTCGATTGCCACCGAGTTCAATCCGTCGGAATCCATCAACGTCGCGTATGATCTAACCCGTTACATCGATTGGACAAAGTTCAGGACAGCAGTAGATGAAGCCGTAACGACGGTAGAAGAGCTTTCACCGCTGGAGGAATATAACTTCCTCTCCAACCTGATCTTAGACAGCGCGCTTCAAGCTCAAACTCGACCAGTTCCAGGAACGTCATTTCGCAGGAAACCTCCTTCTCCATGGTGGGATCAACAGTGCACCGAGGTTTACCGTAAAAAGTCCGACGCGTTTAAAGTTTTCCGTAGACGTGGAACACCTGAGCACTTCGAAGTATACACGGCTCTCGAACGCGAACTTAAGAGCCTCATCAAGGCCAAGAAACGCGGTTACTGGCGAAGATTCGTGGACGGGCTATCGCGCGAGACGTCGATGAGTACTCTTTGGAACACGGCGCGAAGATTGCGTAACAGAACTACGAACAACGAGAGCGAAGAGTACTCGGACCAATGGATCCTCAAGTTTGCGCGAAAAGTTTGTCCAGATTCTGTGCCGGCACGGATCATTCCTCGCGAAACCGAGAATTCGATAGATGAGATCAGCCAACCTTTTTCAATGGTAGAACTCTCTCTCGCACTCCTTTCGTGTGGCAATACGGCTCCAGGGGCTGATAGGATCAAGTTCAACTTGCTTAAGAACCTTCCAGACGTCGCTAAGAGGCGCATGTTGAACTTGTTTAATCAGTTTCTGGATCTCAACATTGTACCGGATGATTGGAGACGGGTGAGAGTTATTGCCATTCAAAAACCTGGTAAACCCGCGTCCGACCACAACTCCTATCGACCCATCGCGATGTTATCCTGCATTCGAAAGTTGTTGGAGAAAATGATCCTCTTCCGTCTGGACAAATGGGTTGAGACGAACAACCTGCTTTCAGATACTCAATATGGTTTCCGTAGGGGTAAGGGAACGAACGACTGTCTCGCGTTGCTTTCCACAGATATTCAGTTAGCTTTTGCTAAAAAAGAGCAAATGGCTTCTGTATTCTTGGATATCAAGGGGGCTTTTGATTCAGTATCTGTTGAAGTTCTTTCAGATAAACTCCACGCTTGTGGCTTTTCACCATTAATGAATAATTTTTTGTACAATTTGCTGTCAGAGAAACATATGAGCTTCTCTCATGGAAACTCTACAGCTTCTCGATTTAGCTACATGGGTCTCCCCCAGGGATCATGTTTAAGCCCCCTTTTGTATAATTTTTATGTCAAAGACATTGACGGTTGTCTAAGTGACAACTGTACGTTGAGACAACTTGCAGATGACGGCGTAGTGTCTGTCACGGGACCCAATGGGGTCGATCTGCAAGGACCCTTACAGGATACCTTAGACAATTTGTCTACTTGGGCTCTAGAGCTAGGTATCGAATTCTCTACGGAGAAAACTGAGTTGGTAGTTTTTTCTAGGAAGCATAACCCAGCACAACCGAAGCTTCAAATTTGGGGTAAGCCGATAACTCATTCCATGTCATTTAAATATCTTGGGGTCTGGTTCGATTCAAAGTGCACCTGGAGATCCCACATCGAGTATCTGAAGCGAAAATGCCAGCAAAGGACCAACTTTCTCTGCACAATTACCGGGACCTGGTGGGGAGCACATCCACAAGATCTTCTAACGTTGTACCGGACAACGATTTTGTCGGTTATGGAATACGGTAGTTTTTGTTTTCAGTCAGCGGCTCGGTCGCACATCATTAAACTGGAACGTATTCAGTATCGGTGTCTTCGTATCGCGTTAGGTTGTATGCACTCGACTCATACCATGAGTCTTGAAGTGCTGGCTGGCATGTTGCCACTCTCGGATCGGTTTACAGAGTTATCTCTCCGGCTCCTCACCAGGTGTGAAGTTATGAATCCCCAGGTAATCGAAAACTTTGAGAAGCTTCTCGAGTTGAATCCTCAAACCCGCTTCATGACTTTGTACCATTTGTACATAACACAGGATGTCAGCCCTTCGCCGAATATTTCCAATCGTGTTTGCTTCTCCGACTTCGGCAGTTCGGTTCATTTTGATTTATCCATGAAGCAAGAGCTTCATGGAATCCCAGAGCATCATCGTCCTATGATTGCTCCGGTGATATTTTCTGCAAAGTTTGGCCAAGTTAATTCCACTAAATCGTTCTTCACTGACGGATCATTGATAGAGGAGTCAGCAGGCTTTGGTATATATAATGAAATTTATAGCGCCAATCGTAAACTTCAAGCTCCTTGTTCCGTATATGTCGCCGAATTAGCGGCAATACACTTTACGCTAGAAATTGTTGCCTCACTAACACCGGATCAGTACTTCATTTTCACGGATAGTCTCAGTTCTATAGAGGCTATTCGCTCCTTGAGGCCGGTAAAGCACTCCTCGTATTTTCTCATGAAAATACAGGAGCTTCTAAGTGCTTTATCTTCGCGTTATTTTATCATCACCTTTGTATGGGTCCCATCTCATTGTTCAATTCTGGGCAATGAGAAAGCGGACTCGCTTGCAAAGGTGGGCGCTATAGAAGGCGATATTTATGATCGACAAATCGCCTTCAATGAATTTTTTACTATTTTTCGTCAACAGTCACTCGTCAGCTGGCAGTATAAATGGAGTAAAGGAGATTTGGGGCGATGGCAACATTCTATCATCCCAAAGGTGTCGAAGAAATCTTGGTTTGGGGGGATGGATGTGGGTCGAGACTTCATTCGTGTGATGTCTCGCCTCATGTCCAATCATTATTCTTTGAACGCTCATTTATACCGAGCTGGGCTTAGCGACAGCAATCTCTGTGAATGTGGACAAGGTTATCAGGACGCAGATCACATTATTTGGTCATGTGCTGATCATCGTGGAGTCAGATCTGAGCTTTATGATTCCCTTCGGGCTCGAGGTAGACAACCCAATGTACCGGTTCGAGATATTTTGGCTCTACGTGATCTGGAGTTTATGAAACTCATTTATGTGTTTTTGACTAACATTAGCCTTAGATTGTAGTTAGTTTAACCTGTATGTTTACTATAAGTTTTTTTTCTGTGTTTGTGTGTGTGTTTTTTTTTTCTCATTCTCAAAAATGTTAAAGTCAAAAGAAAACCTAAAGTTGTATAGTTATAAGTTTTTATCCAATTCCGAATTTAAAATAAACGTGCTTTGTAAACCACACTTCAAATTCCCGCCTATCTTCCCATCCATTAAATTGTTATTCCTATTAACCTCGAGACGGCCGCGAGTAATCGGTTCTATCCCCTTAACATTAGTTTTAAGATAACTGATGTATATAAATATGAAAACTTGGCTCTGTAAAGTTGATTCGATTGAGCCTGTACAAATAAATGATTTAATAAAAAAAATCTTTCTATGCAAACCCTCCCCCACAAAAAAAACATTTTTCAAAATTTTCACCCCTCCCCTGCTTAAACCCATTTTAAGCGCAATGGGCGCCATCCCCCACCCTTTGTAACCACACCCCCCCCACCCCCCCCCAAAAAAATTATTTTTTTTTTTTTTTTTCCCTCTAGTTTCTTCTCCAGCGCCGCGCTATCGCTCTCTGGTTCTCCGCATAAGGAACAGCAAACAGCAACTTTGTTTCCCCTAGCACCCACCAATCCACTGAGCCATATGGATTTACTGATGCAACTGCTCAACACTTATTCTAAATATTTACATTCATTTACCCTATCCATTTAACACTCAATTTTCCCGCCTCCCCCCTCCTTGTTTCTTCGGCGATATATTCAGCTTCAGTAGATCACATTGCCAACGCACCCTCCTTCTTAGATGACCACGCCACCGTACAGCCGAATACCTTCAGTAGAAATCTTGAGACGCACTTCCGGTCCTCCTCGTCATTTGCGTAATCGGCATCCACGAATCCAACAACAGGTGCTTTCTTCAAGCTACAGCCATAAACCAACTCCAACTGTCTAATACCTTGTAAGTGTCGCCTGTGCTCCAGGCTTGCTGTATCTTGAAGCCTCGACAAATATCCGACTATGAAGCATAAATCCGGTCTGGCAACCAATTCATTCCCGATAAGGCTGTTCGTAATGCCCATTGTTCCGTTTCAACTGCAATCTGGTTTCACTGGGGGTTTGACATGGTTTAAAGCCGATCATCCCAAAATGGCGTAGAATCTTCTCGATCAATCTTGTCTACGAAAGTTTGCGGGAAGTTATGAACCCTCAGGTGATCGAAAACTTTGAGAAGCTTCTCGAGTTGAGTCCTCAAACTCACTTCATGAGTTTGTACCAATTGTACATAACACAGGATGTCAGCCCTTTGCCGAATATTCCCAATCGTGTTTGCCTCTCCGGTTTCGACAATTCGATTAATTTTGATTAATCCATGAAGCGAGAGCTTCATTCATAAGGCTTCATTCGTGTCATGTTTCGCCTCATGTCCAATCATCATTCTTTGAACGCTCATTTATACCGTGTAGGGCTAAGCGACAGCAATCTCTGTGAATGTGGAGAAGGTTACCAGGACGCAGAGCAGGTAATTTGGTCTTGTACTGAGCATCTTAGAGTCAGATCTGAGCTTTATGATTCCCTGTGGGCTCGAGGTAGACAACCCAATGTACCGGTTCGAGATCTTTTGGCTCTACGTGATCTGGAGTTCATGAAACTCATTTATGTGTTTTTGACTAACATAAGCTCTTGATTTTAGGGGCTTCGAATGGTGAGTTGACAACTTCGAAGGAGGGTGCGACCGACCTCTCGTCCTCACAAGTTCCTACCTCACGCCTCCACGAGTCATATGATCACAAAAGACTGCCAGCTGAAACATGGAGACGCTGGTTGGCGTAGCCTGGGCAATGTTGTCAATCTGACAATAGCGAAGAGAGGGGGTGCGACCGAAGATCTTATACCTTTAAATCATTTTCTATATTTTCTATTCTCATTTTACTAATAATTTCAGCACGCTTTGGAATAATCTTTGCATTCCAAAACTATGTAAGAGCCGGGAGCAACATGCCAGGCATCAAAGGCGGAATTTGTATCTCAGCATTTCAGCATACCATTTTATTTAAAATTGCACTTCTGAACTTCAACTATTCTATTCATAAAAGGCTGGCATGTGCTTATGCGTAATGTAGGATTATATTTTAATGTTGTTTTTGTGGTATTATGGTAAGATAAGCCATTTCTTTCAGAAATTATCCCACCGGACTCTTCGTTCACTCTTTCTTTGAAATGTTGCTAGAACAGTTTAAAGAAAAATATTACAAATATTACAATGTTTTATAAAATAATATCTTATATTGAAATTTTATCTTTTATATTTCGAATAATCTATTCTGTTTTCAGCTTTCCCAGGACTAGTAGGATAGTGATACATATCTAACTTTTATTTATTTTTCAGTAACAATCCATTCAAGTTTGAAATTTGAATAGATTAGCATTTTTGTCTATAATGGTATCCTAATTTGTTGTGTACAAAATATATTATATATTAAATAACATATAACGGGGAAAGGGAGGGACCATCAGGGCACCCGAGTAAAACGATTTGGATAGGGAGCATGGGACTGCCTCCTCCCTATTGTTAACATTTCGCGGAACGAGGGCGGGCTCTTCGACCCCATCTATTGGGTTTATTCTGTCAATCGAGGGCTCGATTCTAGTGCTGTGAGTGTGAACTTGCTTTTGGAAGGAGATCCTTTTCCCTATATTCGCGGGTTTCGCGTAAGTGTCTCTGCTTACGGGCCCGCCCAAACGTTTTTGGCCCTTCATACAGGAGCTTGATGATCACAAACAATAATAGTTTTTCAGATTATTCCACTGCTATGGAAAGTTACCTTGCTGCAATAGATGGTAGTATTACATCATCATCAACATAAGCTCTTGATTTTAGTTTGTTAAACCTGTATCATACAGGCTGTATGTTTACTATCAGGTTTTTTTATTTGTCTTTCTCGAAAATGTTCAAGTCAAAAATAAACCGAAAGTAATAATGTTATGAGTTTTGATTGGATGATCAACAGTACATTTGCACCCGAGTAACACATGTTCATGATTTTATGTTGATTAAGCTTATTTATAACCAAATCTAGTAATATAAAACTATGTTCTATCGTTATAAAACTTGTGTGTTGCTTGGGCATTACATTAAAAAAAAAAGGTGGATTTATGTTTCTACATTTCAATTATTTCTCATATTCTAATATGGCGAATGGAAAAAATCACAGTTTTGCCAAAAAGCCAATTTATTTTCGCAATGACCACTATAAAACCAATTTACCGATTAAAGCATTTACTGGATACAACATGGTTTTAAAAAGCTTTTTCAACTGACCATAAAAAGATAATATGAATGAGTCCTAAAACGGCATTTCATAAAGTATTTTACGAGTTCATAAAGTCGAAATAAAACCTTTGATAGGCGTAAAAGGAATTTGAGAAAAAAAAGTTTTAATATCGTTGCAAACAAGCTGTAT
The DNA here is from genome assembly GCA_024533555.2 of Aedes koreicus. Taxonomy (NCBI): domain Eukaryota; kingdom Metazoa; phylum Arthropoda; class Insecta; order Diptera; family Culicidae; genus Aedes; species Aedes koreicus. Next base: position 13,630 of record JAHHFK020002990.1, on the reverse strand, counting down.
AGGTTCTCATAAACCCGACTTAAATATGAAACCAATTGGCTTTTCTTGGTGCCATAATAAAACCATATCAATTTCTAGTGGCTATCATAAAACTTTAATAAAACTTAATAACGCTGGACGGTTCTGGCATGGTAACTTGGGGTTTGCCACGTTGCAGCCATCATCCGGTAATGTTGGATGGTTGAATTCCTGTCTCGACGACTACTTGCTGACTATTTCTGACTGCAGTTATGATATTCTTGCGTTCTCTGAAACCTGGCTCGCTCAGAATACTACCTCGACTCAAGTTCTAGACCGCCAATACGAAGTTTTCCGTTGTGATCGTGGTCCGTACAACAAACTAGAGTAGGCGGTGTCCTCCTTGCTGTTCGGCGAGGTATAAGAACACACTTGATCGATGATGACGCATGGGCTGGCGTGGAACAGTTATGGTTAGCGATTGAACTCGATGACCGTAACCTTTACTTGTGTGTAATTTATATTCCTCTGATAGAACACGTGACAGCTTACTGGTCGAAGCTCATACGCAGTCACTTTCATCAATTGTGGATAGAGCATCGTCAACTGACGATATCGTGATCGTTGGCGATTTCAACTTGCCTGGAATTAGTTGGCGTTCTTCTAATAATGGATTCCTACATCCTGATGCTGGTCATTCGACATTCAACCAGTTCACCGCCAGTATTCTCGATTACTACCTCACTGCCACGCTTTGTCAGATCAATCATATCGTTAACGAGAACGGTAGAAGCCTCAATTTATGTTTCGTCAGCTCCTGTGACACTGCTTCGTCTATATTGTTAGCTCCGGTGCCGCTGGTGAAACTTGTTGCTCACCACCCACCTTTACATCTCAGTAGCGAGAAAGGGTTGTAGTAAGGGATAGTGACAACCCCGTACGGGTACTTCAAAACTTCACAAATGCTGACTATGATAGCATCATTCTCTTTTTGGAATCATTGGATTGGGACAAAATTTTTGACGGAATCGATGTAAACACTGACTGCAGCGGAGACATTTTTGCATATTCTCTCGTATGCGATAAATCAACATGTTCCCAAGAAGATAATATTTGTAGGCCGTCTTCCTTGACAGACTGCTGAGCTTCGTAAACTGAAAAGTCAAACGAAAGCCGCTCTGAGAAGGTATTCGAAGAATAAAACTGTTCTGCTGCGGAACCATTAAGGCCTGTACTCGAAAAAAATGCGCCATTTTTATCCGCGTGTAACTTTTTTGTCCGTGGGTAAAAATTGATGCAAATCTGGGTATAACTAGTTTGGAGTGAATTATACAGTGGTTATTGAGATGTCATCTACACGAGAAGGAAATCGCCGGAGAATTTTGCACGCCGTCAAGGAAAATCCGACTGCGACCATGAGATGGATCGGAAGACAACTGGGAATGACCCATACAACTGTGTCTCGGGTAGTAAAATCGTTCAAGGAGTCCCAGACGACCGAGCAGCGGTCTGAAAGTGGAAGAAAATCGAAGACAGCTGACCCTGTGAAGGTCCGGAAGGTGTGGTTATTGAGATGTCATCTACACGAGAAGGAAATCGCCGGAGAATTTTGCACGCCGTCAAGGAAAATCCGACTGCGACCATGAGATGGATCGGAAGACAACTGGGAATGACCCATACAACTGTGTCTCGGGTAGTAAAATCGTTCAAGGAGTCCCAGACGACCGAGCAGCGGTCTGAAAGTGGAAGAAAATCGAAGACAGCTGACCCTGTGAAGGTCCGGAAGGTGTTGGATTATTTCAAGTGTAATCCGAACCTTTCGATTCGCGACGTGGCTCTGAAGGCAAAGTGTTTCGCCTGGTTCGTTCAGCAAACCATGAAACGAGCTGAGCTTCGTGTATTCAAGGTCCGCAAGGCACCGAACCGGTGTGATCAACAAAACACGGCGGCCACATCCCGCGCAAGGAAGCTGTATCGAGAGTGGTTAACGAAACCGATGTGTGTGGTTATGGATGACGAAACCTGCATCAAGGCATACGCAAAGCAAATATCGGGGCTGGATTTCTACGTTGCCGAATCACGGTTTGATGTTCCGGAAGACATAAGGAAAAAGAAAGTGGACAAATTCGCCAAAAAATACTTGCTCTGGCAGGCCATATGCCAATTCCGTAAACTGAGTAAACCGTACATCACAACGGGTACCATCAACAGCGAAATTTACCGCACCGAGTGCCTCCAGAAGCGTCTCTTGCCAGTCCTGCGGTCCCACGGAGGCGAGACATTATTTTGGCCGGACCTGGCATCATGCCATTACGCGCGATCGACGTTGGATTGGTACAGAGACAATAACGTCGTTTTTGTACCAAAAACCGCCAACCCCCCAAATTCACCAGAGATTCGTTCGGTGGAAAGATTTTGGGCCATGATGAAAGCCAAAGTTCGAAAATTGTCCGAGGTGTTTAAGAACGAGCTGTAGTTGAAGAATGGATGAAAGTGACCAAAAGGTCAGTTCCACCATTGCACAATGTAATGAGAGGTCTTAAAGGAAAGGAGCGAGCTTTCAGTGATGGAAAGGAAATTGAATAAAGTAATTATGCCAAAACATAATCCATATGTCCATATTTTATAGTCGAGTTTAAGTAAAGGACACTGAAGAAGTCTGCACATTGTAGACGAAATACGCGTATCTGTCAAGATAAGCAATAATGGTAGTTGGAATTAAATGGAAATTACTAATCATTCTTCTTATTTTCTAGTTACAGGTTATCCACTAAATAGCTCACACTCTCCATAATTCATCATGGCAACTCAGCCGTCAGAGCCCAACAAATTCATCGGATTGATGAAAACCATCGCCGCACTTAGGAAGGACTTAAAGGGTGTCCACGATGAAATTGCCACACTATGAAATTGCTCTAACTTTTTAACCGTTGAGTAGAATTTAATGAAAATTTGGGTGGATTTAGTTCATAGTGCATTATTTGCATCCTGCAAGTGTTAAAGTGCTGTAATCAAAACTCGCGAAAATGGAGTCGAAAGAACAGCTCGTGCGTGATAAAATCTTGCGCATTCATCACTAGAACAAGGATCTCTCGCATCGTTCCATCGCTAAAACGTTGGGAATCGCGAATTCCACGGTGTCGCGAGTGATTAAGCGGTTCGAGGAACGGTTGACCACCGATCGGAAGCCCAGAAGTGAAGGAAAAAGTATTCCGTACAACACCCAAAAATCACAACCGCGTAGTTGGGGCCTTCAACCGAAATCCGAACGCCTCCGTTCGGGATGTGGCTAAGAAGCTGCACCTAAGCCGAAGTTTTGTCCAGAAGGCCAAAACTAAGGCTGGGCTTCGAACGTTCAAGGTACAAAAGGCCCCTAATCGCGACGAGAAGCAGAACAAGTCCGCCAAAACCCGTGCCAGGAAGTTGTACCTCAACATGCTGACGAAAGTTGAATGCTGCATCATGGACGACGAAACATATGTGAAGGCCGACTTCAAGCAGACCCCCCGCAACCTGTTTTTCACGGCCAAGGATAAGTTCAGCGTTCCGGAGCATGTCCGCACTCAGCAGATGTCCAAATTTGCGAAGAAATTCCTGGTTTGGCAGGCCATCTGCACGTGCGGAAAGCGGAGTGCACCTTTCGTGACCCAGGACACGATGAACGGACAGGTGTACGTAAAATAGTGCCTCCAGAAGCGGCTGCTTCCTCTCCTGAAGGCCCACAACGTCCCAACAATCTTCTGGCCGGATTTGGCCTCATGCCACTACTCCAAGGACGTGCTGAAGTGGTATGCGGACAATAAGGTCAATTTCGTGCCGAAAATGTTCAACCCTCCCAACACTCCGGAGCTCCGCCCCATCGAGAAGTACTGGGCGATTATGAAGCAGCACCTTCTTAAACGACCTAAGGTAGTGAAGACAGTCGAGGAACTGAAGAAAGTATGGGTTTACATGCAAAAAACGGTTGATTCACAGGTTGTGCAGAATCTTATGGCCGGGGTTAAGGCCAAGGTGCGGGCATTTGCGTATGGACTGTAAATAAAATACGAGTAAAATGGTAAAATGAAGTTTAATAGTTATTTCTCAATCCCTGAAAATTTGATGGCAATCGGATGAAAACTCGAATTTTGCGAATCAATTTTGTGTGTGGCAATTTCATCGTGGACACCCTTTAGCATTTCTGAAGAAATGCCTAAAATATGAAGTAGTACCAATAAGTCATAGGATTAAGATTCGGACATCTACCCCTACCAACATAGTCGGGAAAATGGAAGTGGAATTCATCAAGGACAGCATCAAACGACTATTCAACAAATTGGACCGTAAGACTTTGGAGTGCTATTCTCTGCACCTGAAGTTAGCCAAGGAGGATCCGATAAAATTCCAGAGTTCTTATCCCGAGCCAAGGTGGCAGAGGAATGCGAATCGAATAGGAAACGAACGGTCCTAGATAGGAAACTCAACAAGCTAAGAATAGGATCTCAACAGACACGGACCACACATCACACCAAGGAACAAGCCACACCTACACCCACCATCACCACGACACCGATGGTCCACGCCATTAAGGGACTGGTTGTCAAACGATGGACGACCGCATTCACGGAAGAACAACTGACTCTCCTCAACAAAGGATTAGGATACGCGGTTACAACCAAGCCCGACATGGAGCAGATCATCATCGACGTGGAGACGGCGATTACACACACACTCCCGACATCTTTACAAAAAAACAGCTAGGACTATCACTTCAAACATTATTAAGGACGGACAAAAACAAAGACACAACAACGCGAAGGAAATTCGCATCGTTAAGGAACTGTAGTCTAAGCCTGTTTTTTACCTAAAAGCAGACAAAGGCAACAAAGTCGTCATCATGGATAAGGAAGACTACGACATACAGATGGCTTTAAAAATCAGTAATGGACCTTACAGGCAGCTTCGAGTAGACCCCCTGCCAAACATAGTGAAACACGTGGATAAAACACTAAAGGAGTGTAAAGCAGTACTAGGGGATGCAGCAGTCCGTCTTCGTGGACCACACCCCATCCTTCCCCGAATTAAAGGCTCCCAAAAGTCCACAAACCCGGAAACGAAATGAGGGAGATTGTTTCATCTGTAGGATCTCCAGCCCATAAGCTCGCAAAATGGCTAGTGAAAGAATTTCAAGGTATCTCCGAGCAATTCCCAACAAGCTCAGTTCGTAACTCTCAAGACTTTGTAAAACATCTTCTTTCATCAGGTCATATAAATGAAAATGAAGTAATGGAATCTTTCGACGTCACCGCCCTTTTTTCCTAGCGTACCGATCAAGGACGCGATTAACCTTCTAGAAGATTGGCTTTTAAAACAAGGAGATGATACAGCATGGAAGCAAAAGGTGCGAATGTACCTTAAGCTCACCCGACTTTGCATGGAAGAGAACTACTTCACTTTCAGAGGTTCTTTTTATAAACAACTAAAAGGAGCCCCTATGGGAAACCCTCTATCCCCATTCATCTGTGAACTGTTTATGGCAAATCTAGAAACCATCTTAAAAACGGAAGGATTACTTCCAACTCGTTGGTGGAGATACGTCGACGACATCTTCGCCGTAGTTAAACAAGGGGATCTACCCCTAATTCTTCAAGCAATCAACAATCTCCACAAAGACATCAAGTTCACTCATGAAATAGAAAAGGATGGGAAACTTGCATTCCTCGACCTTCTGGTAGTGAGAGAATCATTGTCATCATCATCCTTAGAGTTTGAAATTTTCAGAAAACCCACAAACACCCAAAGAGTCATCCCTTACACTTCAAACCACTCTTTCCAACATAAAATGGCCACTTTCCACCACATGATCCACCGAATGTTGACCCTTCCTCTCAATAAAACCGAAAAAGCCAAAGAATTAGCATATATCTTCGAAACTGCTAGACTCAATGGTTACGAAAAGAGGGCAATTCAAGCTATCATCAAAAAAATGGAAAAACTTCTTCATAGGAAATCACAAACAACCCTTTCTGATTCACCTGAACCCCTGAAACGTGTGTCTTTCCCCTTCGATAAAGATATTACACAAAAGCTGAAAACTTGACTTAGGGAATTTAGCTTGGACTTAATTTTCTCTAGCAGGCACAATCAATTGGCATCGTTGTTAAGCTCCACCAAAGATTCAGTAGATGTATTAAGCAGAGCAGGGGTATACAAAATTAAGTGTAAACACTGCAGCAAAATGTATGTAGGTCAAACAAAGAGAACCTTGGCAAATAGGTTCAAAGAGCATCTAGCGGAGGTAACTAAGGCTATCAAACAGACTGACAAAGGAATTTCTTTACGGAAAATCACGACATAACGACGAATGACATCACAATCTTACGGACTACCTCTACACCCTGGAAATTAGACGTCGCAGAAAGCTTAGAAATCAACAAACAACAAAACACAAGTCTACTAAACAAAGCCCAAGGAAACGGGTACACATGGCTCTTTAACTTAATACCTAAACGACATCAAAGCCGACGCAGTGGAACACCCGCTGCTACGGAATAATCAGGTTAGGTATAAGGGTAGATATCAAGCATAATATTTGTTTTGGACTCATGATAGGTTAGGTACAAAAATGTTAGCTGTAGGTACAAGTGTTTGTATTAAGAAAATAGGATAAATACGGCAGGTGGCGAAGGTTTTCTTTCAGTCGAGTATTAGTACACGACACTGAAGAAGTCTGCACATTGTAGACGAAATACGGGTATCTGTCAAGATAAGCAATAAAGGTAGTTGGAATTAGATGGAAATTACTAATCATTCTTTTTATTTTCTAATCATATGTATTAGTTCATTCTCTGAAAGTTTCAAGAAATCCGACATAAAATAAATTGTTGGCGAACATTTTTGTCTGGTGCATTTTTTTTTGAGTACAGGCCTTAGTATTAACAACTTCAAAAGTTTCAGATACCATTAGGTATACCAATGCGCAAATTTGTTTATAGTTTTTGTGACAAGCGATGTTTAATAACCAGCGATGTCGAGAAGGTTTTAAATTCCAAAACTCATACCAGGCGTCGAACAATGCCACGTCCAGCATGACCTTGCATTGCAGCAGCTACAATCACTGAGCTAATGGAGGCCCCACCAATAGCTATTTGGCATTCAAAGCATGCAGTGATAATCGCTAGCGATTATGTGTGTTTTCCTCGAAGCAGAAAACAAAACAGAGATATCCTGCTAACCTACTCAAGATTGAATCTGTGGACACATTTCTATTCCACAATCAACACTAAGTCCAGCCTGCAAAACCGAGCGAGGGTTATTGAAGCGTGCAACCAACTGGTACGTGCCAACATGGGGACACGAGTTTCTAAGCTCCACTGATGATGAGAAGCAAGTTCTGCTAGCGGAAGTGGGGGCCAAAGAAAAACTATACAGAACAACAACGCTAAATGGGTACAGCGAGGAGATTAAAATCAGTATCAGCATCCTAAGTGAAAAATTGCTCGGAAAACTTGTTTGGACAGGGCTTATGCTCTTGTGCTGCTGCGAGAATGCTGGAGTATATAAGCCGGTCTATCCCGGGCCGTTTGTTTTCCCGGATGCATTCCTCGCTGATGCTTGCTTTCCTTGCAGAGAGGAAGATTGTGGCGTAGATTTGAAACAAAGCTTGGAAAATTGCAACAAAGAGGGGACGGACTGTTCGTTAGGAAACGTTTTCGTTGTATAATAATACTTACGAATAATGTTGCACTGCTAATCATGATTTATGGAAGGATGCGTTGGTTGCTTATTTTTATATAAATATAGGCAAGGTGTTCATGGCGGGTGATTAAGTAGCTTAATGATAAGATACACTCCTCGAGAATCGCTAGTTTAAATATCTTCATAAGTTTTTTTTTTTTTTCTGGGGCGTACTTGTCAATAACTAAACAGACGATGCCATTGCATAGTGGGGCAGATTCAATTCCAGATGTCGTAGCGCTTTAGTGCGGTCAGAAAAGTTGCTCAGTTAGGCAAAGTCTACTACAGGGTGTCCGAGTATTATCCGCACAACAAAATGGTGTTTAAACTATGTTTTATTGCAGGATTAAAAAAAACAATATGTATTGTTTGTTATAGCAATATGCTGGCAAACAACAAGTTTTATTTGTTCATTTAAAAATGAACGCCTAGTGCTGAGATGCACGCCTTCAAACATTTCGAGTAGTTATCCTCGTTGGCCGCGAGTACTTTTGTAAAATTTGCTTGGCGCTTTCTTCCATAGTTTCAGCACTAATTTTGGAATCAATGAATCTGAATTGATCCACCACCATGTTGCAAAGGTTGTGTACTTCGGTCTTTGATAGTTGTAGAGCAGAGGAATACTTGCAGTCGCATTTTCATCTCGGAAATCTTGGAGACTACACAGAAAAAAATAATTAATTTTAACAAGCACGTAAAATTTCCCCTAGTTTAATTACAAGCCAAAGGAGGCGTAAACAACCATATTGTTTGCAATCTTTCATGCGCCATACAACAATGTTTGCAATCTTTCATACAACAGGCTAGATTCAGGCGTTATCTGGCTTAAATTTACATGAAATATCCCATTATATTCTGCCATATCAATCATTCCCTTTATGTGCATTAAAGAACGCAGAAAATTCAATGTTTCTTTTTATCTGTGTAGCTTTTGTGGTTCCATTCAAGTCTACAATAAAGAAACATGAGTTTCTCTACCTATAACTTATGAATAAAGTGTGTTTTGAAATTTGTCGAATACCCTGGACGAAGACTATGATTGTACCTACCGCACAACTATATAAATAAAAATTGTACTTAAAAACAATGCAACACTTTCTTTTGTGTACTTATAATTTTTATTGCATACGTAAAATTTTATGAAATATTTGGCAAAATTAGTTTAGAGTGTAATGTGCAAAATTCCTTAACAATCTGTCAAGAGGTTATTGAAATGGCTTCCAAGCAAGAAGTGCTTCAACACAAAATTATTGGACCGGTCGTGGAAAAGCTAGGCCAGTCACACAGGTGGCTCGCGAAATAGTTCGGAATCGACAATTCGACAGTGTCTCGCTTGGTAAAATCGTTCAAGGAGACCCAGACGACGCAGCGGCGAGCTGGCAGCGGAAGAAAAGCAAAGACGACCGACCCCGTGAACGCAAAGAAGGTAAGGGATTACTTCAAACGCAATCCGAACCATTCGATTCGGAAAATGGTCAAGAAGGTCAATTCTTCTGTCTGATTCGCCCAACAGACAATGAAGCGGGCAGGACTTCATTTCTTCAAGGGTAAGGAAGACGCCTAACCGAACCGATAAACAGAATACGGTGGCCAAATTCCGCGCCAGGAAGCTATACCGCGAATGGTGGTCAGCCGAAATACATCGTATTGGCGACGAGACGTACATTGAAGCGGACGCTAAACAAGATCCCCGGCCCGGAATTTTTCGTCGGCTATTCCCGCTTGGATGTTCCGGAAATGTTCCGGAAGAAGAAGGTCGACAAATTTGCCAAAAAGTACTTGGTGTGGCAGGCGATCTGAGCGGCAAATTCAGCAAGCCGTACATAACGAACGGCACCATCAACGACCAAAGATATAAACTGCGCTTCCGTCGATCCCACGAAGGTGACACTCTGTTTTTGCCGCATCTGCCATCGTGCCAATACGCAAAACCGGTGATGGAGTGGTACGAAGACAACAATGTCGTTTTTGTGCCGGAGGAGGCAAATCCGCCAAACTCGCCAGAACTTCACCCAAAAATCTGGGCCAAAACGTGGAAGGTCTTCAAAAAAGACAAGGATTTGAAGAAAGAGTGAATAAAAGTGTTTAAGAAAGATGACGAAAGTGTTGCACCGGATTTGATGGGTGCGTTATAGCCAAGGTACGGGCATTTAGCCTAGAAGAGGAAGTTGAACAAACCAACTTCGCAAAAACATATTCAATATGTTTATATTTATTACCTGAGAGATTCAAAAATATCCGACTCAAAATGATTTTTTGGTGATCGTTTTTTGACTGTTGCATTGAGTACAATTTTTACAAAAACAGCACGATCTCACTCAATTAAGTGCTGTTTCTATGTATATGATCGGTATTCACATTAATCCGGACACCTTCAAATAACTGTCACTCTTGAAATATTTCACGAAGGAGTGAATAATTTCGCCGATGTATAGCTGGAATTCATTGCTGAAAAAGACTATGATTGATGTTTACATTTTGCACTGACGTAAGGCAAATCCTGAAATTGACATCAAAATCATGGGCTCGACGTTTGTACTGCGAATATTGGACGAAGTTTTCATGCGTTGCTTCGGACTATGAAACTTATGTCCTTGAAGATTTTGAACAGCTTCCAGAACTGGTTTTCTATTCTGCTATAGCCAGAAATGCAACAGCTGAGCGTTTCAGGACGCATAAGCCATCAAAATTTCCCTAAAAATACCTTATTTCGCAAACAATTTGCTTGTGCGGCAGGCCCTTTCATCACTACCGGGGCCAATCAACAAGTCGATTTACCAGAAAGAGTGCCTGCAGGAGTGATTGCTACCCTTCATAAAAAAAAACACAAAGAAAAACCTTTGCTCTGTCCCAATTTGACATCATGCCGTTATGCTTAAACGGTGATGTATTGGTACGAAGCAAATCAAATGAATATTGTACCAAAAACCGCTAATCTGACAAATTGCCCACAGTTACTTCCAATCGAGATATATTGGGCTCTGATGAAGCTGATGAAGCTTTCTGGAAGGAAAAGGGGAGTCAAAGATATCAAACACTTGCAACCAGTGTTGCTGATATTCTCCTCATTCGGTTCGAATGTGTTTGTCATCACCGAACACTTCCGAAATAAGGGAAGTTAAGCAAGCATTCGCGAACGAATGGAGTGCTGTTGTTGATGGGTGGCCTTGTGACTAGGGATGAAAAGATACCATCAAGGTATCGATACTTTTACTTGAAAGTAGTATCGGAAGAAAGTATCGATACCAAAAAAAATATCGAATCAAAAGTATCGACACCTACTTGAATCATATGAGTACTTTCTATTTCCGAGTAAAAAATAAAATAAAAAAAGTTTATCAAATGAAACTTTTTATTCATGTCACTGTTAATTCAATCATCATATAATAAACACACTCTTCAACCGAAAAACTCTTCTCTCGACAAATTTCCGAGGAAAAGTAGCTTCTCCAATTTTTTTCCGGTAAGACGGTTTCTTTTCTGTGTGATGGTTGCACCAGCCTTGGAGAAAAGTCTCTCGCACGGAACTGATGATCCGACAATCATCAGGTACTTCCTCGCTTCGTTATACAGGAACGGGAACGTTGTTTTCAGATGCTCCCAGTCCACTTCAAGACACTGGGAGCATCTGAAAAAAACAACGTTGGTGAGTGGAGAAAGCGGTGTCGCCAGATAGAGTGTAATCTTGTCAGTTCTCTTATTACCTTTTTTAAAACGCTGGCGATCCTGCATGATTTCATTGTGATGTTGCCAATAGTCGAATTCTAGTTTTGCATTCACAACCTTTGCTTCATCTTCATCCGAATCACCGCTCAGAATATCACGTTTGTATTGCTCTCTTAGTTTCTACACAGCTTTGTTGCATGCTTGCGAGTCTTGAAAATGTAGATTTTTGAATCGTGGATCCAATATTGTGGCAATGGCCACCATTGAATTGTTTTCAATATCCCCGAATCGTTTTTCAACTCCCGCAGCCAATGCATCCTGCAGCTCCTTGACAGCTGGGAAAGTTGACGTAAAATTTTGCAATTTTGTCCGTTGACAGCTAATCATAGGAATTATCTTTGAAATATTCACGTATTTATCAGCTGATGCATCACCAGTAATGAACTCAAATGGCTTAAGAAGTTCCATAAATTGTTTGATGATCTCCATTTCTCGAGAGCTGGGCTTTTGGGGTCATCAAAAATAAGCTCCGTACAGATCTTAGCCATTTCAATAAATCGTTCTAGCATGTAGTACACAGAATTCCATCGTGTGCACACGTCCAAGATTAGTTTTTTCAACGATCCCTCAGAAACACTCTTTTGCAGCTGGATTTTACGCAACTTATCGGAGTTTATGACACTATTTTTTACCCATTTGACAATAGTGCGTACTCTATCAATGATGGACTTGACCGATGGACATTTCCATCCAGCTTCAACAATTAAGTTCACTGTATGTGCGAAGCACGGAAAATGCTGCTTCTCCGATACCAGAGACTTAATCGCAGACACAACATTGGCACCATTATCAGAGATTATGCAAAAATTTGTTTCAATTGGAATATTCCAATTCTTAAGTATATCTGAAAGGGCTTCAACTATGTATTTACTTGTGTGCCTTTCGCTCAGTTCCTTGGTTCCAATAATCAAATTCACCATATCAACTCCGTCAAGGAAATGTAGCGTAGCACCTAAGAAACTTCGTTCGGCCATGGTATCTGTCCATATATCAATCGTCAAGCTGGCAAAGCTTACCTTATCAGTTCTGTGGCTGACGGATTCGGCAAGAACGTCGCACTTATCCACCAACTTTTTCTTGAAATAAGTGCTCGATGGAACCTTGTACGTAGGTGCGACTTCTTTCATCAGGTGAAGAAACCCTTCTCCTTCAACAATGTTGAATGGCCACATATCCTTGCAAATCATGAAAAGGATTTTCATTGTGATGTCGCGATGCTTTTGTCCACCTTCTGAAAAAGAAAAATACAAGGGAAGTTATTTCAACGCTCAGCAAACGGTGTAACGAAATTAACAACTTACCCTTTGTCGCAGTAATGAGCTGTCCACATGAGCACTTGAATTTCCTTCGTCGGATGATGATTTAGAAACCTGCAATTGGCCAGATGATCCTATTCCTGAAGTAGACGGAGCCGGATCTGTTGCTTTTGCTGGACAGATATGATCGCCCAGTTTCTGTGCACGGCTATAAAAAACCACAATGAGGTTAAGTACATCTATCTAATTTAAATAAGAATGAGCTGAACTTACTGTGAAACTTTGTTACATTGCAACACAATGTTGTGGCTTTTCAGGTGTTTATGCAAGTTCGATGTATTGCCACAGTACTTGATTTGACGAAAACATCGTTTGCATGAGGCCACATTGGTGTCTTTTCTTGAAAAATAATTCCAAATCTCCGAAGTTGGAGGAGCCATTTTTCCACTTTTGCTTCGTTGACGTGCTTGAAAACAGTGCGACAGGCAATACGCTCCGGAAATGAAATGTCAGTTTTTTATTTTTTTATTTATAAAAATGTCAGTTTTGTTGCTGCTAAAACGCTACCCAGTGCGAAAAGGGTGCTAACTGATGTAAAGCTGATCGTCATCCTGAAGAAAGTTTAACGTCAGGCTAATGTGGGTTTTATGTCAGCCTCTTGTCAGCCTGTCAATTTTTCACCCGTGACTGAAATCGAGTGCTACCAAAATTTGACAGTCCGTTGCGCGGAGAAATAAAACAACACGTTATTAAGTAATATTTCGAGCATAACAATTCTTAAGTTTCTATTTAAAAATGAAGCAAAAACAATAATAAATGTTTTCGCTGATTGGGCAAAGTACTCATTCGATTCAAGTAGTTTCATTCGATACCTACTTGGTATCGCATTGAAAAGTATCGATTACAATTTAACTTGGTATCGAATCAAAAGTATTGAGTGTGTACTCGTATTTACTTGGATCGATTCATCCCTA